>BDUI01000483.1:213484-230133 GCA_002335545.1 Apodemus speciosus | reverse complement strand
AAAAAAAAAAAAAAAAACCTGATACACAGAAAGGGAAGCACGCTTGTTATGTAATTACATCCATTTTCCTTCTCTCTTTCTCTCTCATTTTTCAAACTTTCCTAAAGCAGCTCTTGGAGGCTGCAGACATACACCTATTTTTAAACCCTTTTCTTTTTCGCCCAAATCAGCTCTTAAAAGCTGTGGACAAATGCCTATAAAGTTCTTGCCCCATTTTCCACTGTCTGCCTCTAAGGGAGGAGTTCAGTGTTGGGTAGGTGCTGCCTCACTTAATCCATATCCTTTTTGCACCTATGCTTGCTCACCGTGCAGGATACCATCTTTTTCCATTTTCTGCGAAGCTTCGTGAAGACAGGCTCACCTCAGGAGATCTTCTCAAGTCCAGTCCCATGTGGGCGCCATTCTGTTGCTGCCTGCAGCTACTGCGAACTGGTTTCTGGAAGAGAAACAGAGGAATGGTTGGGGAAGCGGCGAATAGAACGAGGGCCAGGGCGACATTTGCTGGTCGAGGCTGAAGTTTTTAATGGAAATTAGATAATATAACAGCTTGGGTGAGCCCCTCCCCCAAGACTCTGGGCTGAGTTCCGGGGAAGTGGTCTGGCAGTTCTTGGTTCCCCTGTTCAGGCAGCTGTTCGGGTCACCTGCTTAATTCAGGAATTTGTAGACCTGCAGGAACAATGAACTTCACCTTTACTCTGAGCACTCCACCCTAGGTGGAGCAGGATCCTGAATAGCACAGGAATCCCTGCTCAACAAAGACTGGGAGAAGTAGTTTACCTTGATCAATGTCAAGTTCCTACCATGTGGCATGACACCCCGTTATGACTGTACAGTTGTGTCATTGTTTTCTATGGTATCTTCTGCACCTGAGATTCTCTCTTCTATCTCTTGTAATCTGTTGGTAATGCTTGCATCTATGACTCCTGATCTCTTTCCTAGGTTTTCTAGCTCCAGGGTTGTCTCCCTTTGTGATTTCTTTATCGTTTTTATTTTCAGTTTTAGATCCTGGATGGTTTTTTCTTTTTCTACACCTGTTTGTGTTTTCCTGTAATTCTTTAAGTGATTTTTGTGTTTCCTCTTTGAGGGCTTCTACCTCTTTACCTCTGTTCTTCTGTATTTCTTTAAGGGAGTTATTCATGTCCTTTTAAAAGTCCTCTAACAGTATCATGAGATGTGATTTTAAATCAGAGTCTTCCTTTTCTGGTGTGTTGGGGTATCCAGACCTCCCTGTGGTGGGAGAACTGTGTTCTGATGATGCCAAGTAGCCTTGGTTTCTGTTGCTTATGTTCTTGTCCTTGCTTTTTGCCATCTGGTTGTCTCTGGTGTTAGCTGGTCTTGCTGTCTCTGAGTGTGGCTTGTCTCTCCTGCAAGCCTCTGGGTCAATATTCCTGGGAGACCAGTTCTCTTTAGGAAGAATTTAGGTATGGAGAACTGTGGTTCAGCTCTGGGGTGCAGACAGAAACCAGAAGGGTCCTGTTCACAACTGTTCCTTGGTTCCTGTGACCCAATGGCTCTGGGAGGGTTCCCAGAATTTGAACAGAAGTGGTGGTCTTACCTGTGCTCACAGATGTGTCTGCTCCCCTGGGAGACCAGGTGTCTCCCAGAGATTTTTGGGTATGGAGCACTGTGGCAGAGGATCAGTTCAGCTGGAGCAGACAGAAACCGGAAGGCCATGAGTTGGTGTTTTAAATATGCTAGCTTAGATGGAAACTATCCAAAGCAATAAGGGTTGTTCTGGGAACACTTTCCTATGCCAGTATAAATTTATCTCACTAAAAAGGAATAAATACATCTACATATAGCTCTGGATTTAGTATGGTTATCACACAATAATAGAGTTCTTTCCCATACTGAATATATATGAAACAGATTAAAAATTTTCACTGCTAATGCCAATCTGGGTACGTGCCAGCTCAAATATTCACTTCAGGTAGGTAATATTCTCCTCCTCATTTACAAGGTTGTTGGGTTTTGGTTTTGGTATTGGCTTTTTACGTTTGTTTGTTTGTTTGTTTGTTTGTTTGTGTATACATGCCATGCTACCTGTGGAAGTAAGAGTACAACTTGCAGGATTCGGTTCTTCCCTCCCCCCCCCCCCCCCCCCCCCGCCACATGGGTCCCAGGGATCCACTGATCTCAGGTTGTCAGGCTTGTCTGTGCAAGCCTCTACTGCACTGAGCCATCTCAGTGGGTTTTGTGTCTCATTTCAGAAGTGATAAAATTAATGAAAAACATTGACCTCCTGAAAACTACTTAGTGGTAGAGTCCTCATGGTCTGACAACTGCAAACAACAAACTCTAGCTCACTTGCAAGTTGCAATGAAGTTACAGTTTTGCTCACAAGTACGTGCAGCTGTTTCTGCAGGAATCTTGCAAGGGAATTGATGGGCAAACGGAGCTCACACTTGGGATACAAGCTGACCAGCCATTCTCCAGTAGAGCACACCGTTTCTCTCCACTCAAGGTGCAGGACCGTTCTGGTTCACTTCTCCAGCTCGGAATAAACCAATCTTTTGTTTTGCAGTCTTATGAGGGAAACATATCTCATGGTGTAAAATTTCTTTGGCGACTTACTAATTGAATACCATTTTATAAACTGTCTGGACAGCCCTTTCTTGTTAAAAAAAATTGTTTACCCATATTCTTCATTTTTTGTTATGATCAAACATTTTAGATCTTAATCCTTTGGTGAATATGTTACAAATATGTTTCCATGTAGAAAACTATGATATTGCTTTGATTTATTCCTTGTTAAGCATCCCTTATGTGTAGAAGTTTGAATTTCTATGTGTAAACCGTTTTCATAGTTTTTTCTCTTTTTATAGTTTTTATTGTTTAGTAAGAAAAGCTTTTTATTACATCAGTATTTTCTTAGTTATTTATCTAGGGCTTATTACTTGTCTCTCAGGCTTGTTTTTTATTCTTTATAAAATCTAATTTATTTCCCAAGTAGGCAGTAATCATCTTTTATCCCAGGGACTTAAAGCAACGCCTTCACTGCTGTCCCAATCCCCTCATGTGTGAGCCTGTGCTCAATAGTTTAGCTCCTGCTTTACTTTCTCCACACCGATATCACACAGACTCAAGCGTTAAAATGGTGTGATTTCTTTTAGACACCTTTTTTCAACTTTTGCTTAAAAAATATTTTAATACATTTTTCTCAAATCTTCAGTATAAATTTGATAATCATTAAGGTACATTTTAAAAATCCCAGAATTTTAAAAAGGTTAACTTGACATGACCAAATAATGTTAGAAGAAAGGAAAACTTGATTATCTTCACAGTATTAAAGTTCCTAATTGGGAATACAATATCCTGTTCTATGACTTTCAGAATTTTCCTGAGATAATTTTTGAATATTCTTTTTGGAATAGCCATAGGAACTTTTTAGTTTGGCTTGCTATTGTCACCAAGTCCCATATATTCTTACACTGTCTGGTTGGTATAGATGAAAGTTATAGAGTCATGTATGTTGGTGTTTTCTGTGATAGTTGTGGTTAGGGTTTTGTCAGGAGTTTATTGAGTCTACAGCAAGCAGCAGGAAGACAGTGTTGTATCAGATTAGACACTTGCACCATGAAATAGAAGCTACCAAAGGCTGCTGCAGGGACTAAAAGTTAGTTGGAGCCACTGAGCCAAAGTGTCCCAAGCAATACACATTTTGGGAAAGTGTGACTTTTGCAGAGAAAGTGTGTTTAACTGGTCTGTTGTTTTAGTAGGTCTCTTTCTGTTTTGTCTGTTTGGTTCGTTAATTTTTGAGTGGATTTTTAAGAACAGGGTTTAATTTTGGACAAGTGAACCCAGATAATAACTTTATGATATTTGACAGATTGTCTCTTTCAGTTGACTAAAAGTGATTACCTGAAAGACAGCTATCATTTGGCTGGTTGGGTTTAGGACCATATTGATGGCCACAGATAAAGTTCTGAAAAGTCAGCTGAGTAGAGACTTTTGAGGGTCACTCTCAAGTACTTAGGTATTCTTAGGACTCTCAAGTAGCTATGTACTCTTAGGTACTTATTGTCGTTGGATCTTTTGTAGGTGAGTTGGAGTCACATTTAGGGGACATTTCCCTCTCTGTTGACAATTCTCCCTATACTGTGTATACTGATTAAAGTCCAGTCTTTGGAGACTCCATGACCTTCCTGATTAAGAGGACAAGTGACTTACCAGAGAGGCCCCATAGTTCCCTGGGTCTTGATTGATCCCGGAGGTCAAGAGTCAGTCTATCAGCTATCGTATTTGAGTGACTCATCTCCATGGGGTAAGCCCATAATCTTTAGCAGACGCTTCTATCAGCTTCTATTTTAACTTGTATGCAATATTTAAATAAAGCTTTGATTTTAAAAAAAAAAATTCTTGATTTGTTTGTTGTTGTTGTTCTTCGACTATTTTCCCAAGAGGCTAAAAAGTCTAACACATTTAGCAAAAACACAAGTAATTATCATTATTCGGTATACATTTTTATATCTTTAAGTCAGTTTTTGTAAATGTTACCATGAATAGATCAGTATAACCTTAGGAACTTTAATACCCTTTAATCATTAACCATATCTTATCTTTAAGTTTCATCCTCTATAAACCTTGTATAACTAAGGATTTCCTTTGAATTGGCTTTATACTTTTGGGGGAGCTGTTTTTACTTTTAATTAAGTCAAAAATCTTATATAAAATGTATCTTTACTTAAAATAGTTGCCCTTTTCATCAAAAGTATAATCTTCTGTAATTCTCTTCAATATCTCTCTTGCCTACTTACTTTTCTTAATTTTATTTTTTGTAAAGAAAGCTTGATTCTAAATTACATACATGGCACAATGTAGCAAATTAAGAATATCTGTACATCTATAAGATGCTATATCTGATTTAAACAAGTAACTCATAAAAAGTGGGAGGGGCTAGAGAGATGGCTCAGTGATTAAGAGCACTGTCTGCTCTTCCAGAGGTAGTGCTTTCAATCTCCAGTAACTACATTATAGCTCATAACCATGTATAGTATGATCAGATAGCATGCAGGCATACATGCAGATAGAGCACTCATATGCATAAAACAAATAATAAAATGTTTTCTAAAAACGGAAGGGACCAAGTGGGGTGGTGATGAAGGAGCAGAGGTGTGCCCACAGACACCTGGTACTTCACGTGTTCACTGCAAGAATCAGGATTAAACGTCTTAAGTGTCTAAAACTGCAATTATGGGGTAACATTTAAAGATCTTTGGCATCTCTTAAGTACTGAAAGTATGCCAGTCATGTTCTGTGTGGTCTGAAGAATGATTTATGATAGTCACTTTGGTTTTGATATGATATGGTAGATTGATATATGGTAGATACTTTGGTTTTGAATGAGTTTCTCAAGAACATAGCTGATACAGCTACTGTTTTGTTGCTTGGAAGAGACGCCATGACCAAGGCAATTTATAAAAGAAAGCATTTCATTGGGGCTTACCATGTCAGAGGACGAGTCCATGACCATCATGCCAGGGAGTGTGGCAGCAGGCAGGCAGACCTGGCACCAGAGCGGTAACCGAGAGCTTACGTCTGACCCACAGGCATAAAACAGAGTGAGAGAGAGTCTGGATCTAGAGCTGGGCTTTTTGACACCTGAGGCCCACTCCCAGTGACACAACTCCGTCAAGGAGGCCACACTGCCTAATCCCTCCTAAAACTGTTCTACCAAGTATGGRCCAAATATTCAAAAATATGAGTCCATGGGGGCCATTCTCATTCAGAATTCCACAATAGCAAGCTGAAAGAAAAAGAATGATTAGCGGGGGCTGGAGAGATGGCTCAGCGGTTAAGGGCACTGACTGCTTTTCCAGAGGTCCTGAGTTCAATTCCTAGCAACCACATGGTGGTTCACAACCATCTGTAATGGGGTCTAGTGCCCTCTTCTGGTGTGTCTGAAGAGAGCAATGGTGGTATATTCATATGTATAAAATAAATAAATAAATCTTCAAAAAAAGAATGATTAGCGAGTGAGAGGTATAAAGATAGTAAACCATTGTCAAATTGGTTGCTCAAAATATCTAGCAGAAATCAACTGGGGAAGACCCATGAAATCATTTCACTGGAGTTTCCAGTAGGGTAAGGCTCTTAAGTAAAGTACAGATAACAGCAGACAGTTAACATCATCGAACCGGAGGCTTACAAGCAGCTCAGGAACTGGCTGGGAAGCTGCATCAAGGCATTTAGCTGTAGTTCCTGGTAAGAGTCTCAAACAGAGCTGAGTGTTCTTTATGCCGCCAAGTAAATGAATAAATAGTAATAGGGTTAAGAATACAGTATAAGAATGCGTGAGCAACGTAAGGGCCAAATATAATACTTGTTATACTATATGTAATATATAGTATATACACTATAGTATACATTATTTATAATAATATATATTATTAAACTAAAAAGCTAGCTTCCTCCAAAAAACATGACCCCCAACTCCCACTTGAGACTCAGATGTGTTTGTATGGAAGTGTCCTCCAAGGCCCCGTGTCTGGGAGCAGGCTGCTCCCCTTAACACTTAACAAACAACAACGCCAGCTCCAAAGTTAACACCATGCCTTTAAAACAGCTTTAAGGGGCTGGGGAGATGGTTTAGTGGTTAAACCCTTGGCAAATAAGTCATAGGATTGGAAACCATGTGAATGCCAGGACGGCACGGTGGTCTGCCTGTATTTCCAGCCACGGACGTGGGAGATGGGATCCCCAAAGCAAGAGATTATCAACAGATTATCAACACTACCCATACCAGCAAACTGTGGTTCCACTGAGAGACCCTGCCCCATCGGATAAGGCAGAAGAGTAATCGAGGCTGATTCTCAGCATCAGCATCAGCCTCAGGCCTCAGCTGTTGGGGTTGGGACTGAGGATGTAATGTGTTTGTGATGGGTATGGATCCTCGGATGTTGATAGTTCTGAGAAGGGGTTTGGAATAGCAACACATGTGAGGAACACAGGAATGCCTGCAGCCTCCATCAGTTTCTAGAGACGAGTTAGGGTAAAAGCTGTTCCTGTACTCCAGACTTTGTTTTTTTTTTAAGACAAATAGCATTGTGTTTATATAACCGTGGTTTCTCTGCTGAGGCTCCCAACTCTGTTATCAAAGAACTATAATAATGAAAATGAGCCGTGCCGTGCTAATTACACTCACGTGTGTGGTTGCCTGGGGTGCCCCTGGTTTTCCACTCCAGTTCCCCTGGCATTAATCTGGAGAGGTGACTCTCCCACTCCACACTCACACCCACCCAAGTGCCAGCACACACACAGACAGACAGACAGACAGACAGACACACACACACACACACACACACACACGAACTTACATGTAAATATCCACCTATACAACATGAAAAAAATAAAAACCTAAAATATAAGCCATTTCTAATAAAGGTTCTTATTGTTCATCTCATAATATAAAAATACATTTAAAAATAAAATTTTCAGCCATAAAATACTCGAAGTTTAATCAATCCCTGTAGCTATCTCCCTCAGAGAGAACGGTTTGACCTCTCAGCGGCAGACTCCAGCTGGCTGCCGTAGTGGAGCTCTCTGAATTGGCTGCCGTTAGATGTCTTAAGCATCCATTTTGATGGCATTTTATTATCCATCTCTTATAAGTTAACCTTCTACTTTGACACACTACATACTTGATAGAGTCACTCATCCAAAAACAGCAGCATAGCTATAGTAAACCATTCTCCAGACCACACAAAACAGTTGCTTTTATGTTCCGCCTCTTTAAAAAATAAGATCTATTTATTTTATATGTTGAACGTTTTGCCTGCAGGTATGTGAATGCACCACGGGCATGCCTGGTATCCATGGAGGTCAGAAGAGGGCAGGAGCAGCCAGCACTCTTCGCCACTGAGCTATCTCTCTTCTCCAGCCACTCTGTCTCTTTGTTGGACCCTTTTAATAGTTATTCAGGTGACTTTGGTGGGGAGGCTAAAACTTTATAGGCACTTAAGTGATAGCCTTACCGTTCTCTCAACAGTAAAACGTTATGACAGTGGTCAGCATCTTGGGGCCTTACTTCTGTGTCCGGGGCTGCAGGAGAGATAGGGTCCCTTGCTTGTGCAAGTCTCTGCATTCCTTTGGTCCCTACAGCTTTTCTTTGTCTTTAAAGCCAGTAACAGCATCCTGCCTCCACTGTGTGGTCCTCTGGCTCTATAGTCAACTTTCTCCCACGCCCCTCCTGCTAAAATGCAACCTTGTCCTTGCAGGGGAACCACTRGGTTGTGCGAAGTGACCTTCCCGCCTCGGACTTCGCTTACTCCCCACGGCTAGGCTCTTTGTCATCTAAGTAACTTTCAGGTTGTGGGGGATGGGATGCGGGTGCCTTTGAGGACCTTGTTTTCAGCCTGCGCAGTGTCCACGATGTATACCCCTGTGTCCTTATTAGCTCCCCTCCTCCTCCTCTGTGGAACCGGGTACCTACAATACGGCAGACACGCAACAGATACTGTAGTGTGTGTGTGCCCCTGACAAACCTCACTATTGTAACAAATAAGCTTCCCAATGGTAAGTCGGGGTCACATCAGAGTCAGTTTGCTTGTGAGGCAGCAGATTTCAGCAGCTCTCCTTCCGTCAAGACTCAGGCTCATTCTACTTTACACGGAGACCAGCTTACAAGAAGTGGCCCGCAAAGGTGGATAGTTATTGTAAGCAAAATGCAGACTTAGCAAAAAGAAGTTGGAAATAAGAAAGAATAATGGGGTGCTGGTGAGATGGCTCAGTGGTTAAGAGCACCGACTGCTCTTCCAGAGGTCCTGAGTTCAAATCCCAGAAACCACATGGTGGCTCACAACCATCTGTAATGAGATCNTGGAATTTACTGGGAAAAGGGTCATTGTAATCGGCATCGGGAATTCTGGAGGGGATCTGGCTGTAGAGATCAGCCACACAGCCAAGCAGGTTTGCATCCATGATTGGTTTACTTGGCTTCACTCTTACCAAGGAAGTAGGTCCGCCAGCGAATATAGAGACCACACGCCCCGCCCAAGCCAGCAGCAAACACGTGGGGCTTGTTCCTGGCCCAAGTTTCAGCTTTAGGGTTGATTCCTCATATAGAGCCTATAAATCAAAATTTTCAAATGGAGTAATGGATTTCAATGTATCAAGGAAGTTAGAGATTTATTTTTATCATAGCGTGTGTGTGTGTGTGTGTGTGTGTGTGTGTGTGTGTGTGTACACATAAGTACAGAGACATCAGATTCCCCTGAAGCTGGAGCTGCAGGTGGCTGTGATCACCCGAGCTGGGTGCTGAGTGCTCAACTTGGGTCTTCTGTGACAGCAGCAAGTGTTCTTAACCACTGAGCCATCTCTCCAGCGCAGCATAATTTTGTGAAGAGAAATATCCTTTTGTGTTTATTTAATTATTTCTTAGTAAGTATAGAATTAGCTTGTGGGGTAACGWAGGAAATCACCTCCATGACTGGTCATGGAAACAGTCCTGAGAAGCAGTGTTATGGGGCAGAGTTGCGGAGCAAATATCGTTTAACAAAACTGTAGCATCGGGGATTTTTCTTAAAGTAATTTGAAGCATATTTGTAGAGAAATATCATCACATTTACTGAAAAACAGGTAGGCATTTCCCTCTTGTCAATAAAGCAGTGACTCAATGGAGATAAAGGACTATATTGATTAAATAATTTCCTTACATAGTCCTTTTAAAATAAAATTTATAAATATGTTGGTTATTGTAAAAAGGTAGAGATGGGAAGCTGAAATTAAAGTGTAACGGGCACTAAACATTTATCGCGTGCTTCCTGTCTACCACTGTTTACAAAAGCGCCACTCGTCACAGTAAGCTTGGGATGCGTCTTTGCTGTCACTGTTGAGTGAGTGGCGAGCTTCTTAATCCCACCTCTGAGCACTGGCCTCCCTTGTCCAAGGTAGACAGCTTCTGCCCAGACCACTGGTTCCCAGGAGTGTGCGTGTGCTTTCATCTGTGACATGCAGAAGCATTGAGACCAGAGCCCTTGGGTTGCCATCGGTGAGGATGTGTGTGGAGGAAAGGGTCCTCCCTCTGCAGACAGGCAGCCCACTGCTTGAGAGCCTACACAAAAGACCCTGAAGCAGTGTGCATTTCCTACAGCTCTAGAACCCACTGCAGACCAGGAGAAGTAATGGACTTGCTGGTAATTGAACGTAGCCTGTAGTCGGTTTTGAACGTGGACTTTGGCCAGTGGGCAACACAGGAAGACTGTCTCCTCTAGCTCCATTAGCAGTCTGCATGTTTTCAGCAGTCAGGGAAATAGTTCTTAGACGCGGGCACGGCAGGAAGGTCGGCTTCGCTGCTCTCCAGCCACATGACCTCAGGCTGTGGGATTTGCTCTCTGTGCCTCTCATCCATAAGTGGGGCTGGCAGTGCCTTCCTTAAGAATCACTGTGTCGATTAAATTAAGGAAGGGCATTAAATTACCGTGAAGGACGGGTCACGGAGGCATACTTTTAGGTAACAAATATCAGTAAGGAGTGATGCAACATGCTGGGAGATGGCGCACAGGCAATAGCTCTGCAGAAACACACTCAGCGGTCAAGAGCTTGTAAATAAGTGAGACAGGTATTTATGTTATTTCTAACAGGCCTATAAACGGTATAATATAAACTATATGAATGATAAACAAGGTTTTGTAACCCTGCAAGCAATGTCAGTGATGAAAATGACTGAGGGTTTTGGATTAAATGATGAGCAGTTACTTTCAGCTTTTCGGTTTTATAGGTTTCTCTTTAATTGCTTTACAGTTATTTTTTCCGTGGCGTAGGGGTGGTACACATGGAGCGATGCATATGTGGGGGTCAGAGGACAACCCACAGGAGCTGGTTCTCTCCTTCCACCATGTAGGTCTCAGGGATGGAACTTAGGGTGCCGGGCTTGACCACAGGTGCTCCACGCACCAAGCCCTGTCTCCAGCCACCTCTATACTTTCTAATGAGTTCTATAGGTGGCAAGTGCTAGGAAAAGTACAGGGGGTGGAGAGAAGTGATCGCCTTGGAAGGTCAGGGATGTCCTGTGCAGGGAGCAGATTTGATCTGAGGCCCAAAAGTGTATAGACGTAGGAGGGTTCATAATAGCAGTCCTCTACCTGTGGGTTGTGACCCCCTTTGATGTCGAATGACCCTTTCACGGGTGTCATTCTAAGACCATCAAAAAACACAGAGATTTAAATTATGGTTCATAGCAGTAGTAAAATCATAGTTATGAAGTAGACATGAAAATAGTTTTATGGCTGGGGGGAGGGGGAGCAGCACCATAACATGAGGGACTGTATTAAAGGGTTGCGGCATTAGGAAGGTTGAGAACAACTGCTGTATAAGAAAAGGGCTTGTTTAGCCAGTAGCAGGAGATCACAGCAAGATGTATCCATGGCCAAGGCACCTACCAGCTTAACCATAGGAGTGTCTAGGAAGGAAACAGCAAGGTGTTCTGCTCGCAGAGCTATATGGGACTAAAATGCGGGTGAGTGTGAACTTAACCTTCAGGAGACTGGGGCTGCTTTTGGGGGACTGTGAGCCAGACCGATCAAAACAAACCATGTCTCCTACACCCCAGGTATTCCTCAGTACCAGGAGAGGGGCTTGGATCCTGAACCGTGTGGGGAAGAATGGCTATCCCATTGATCTGCTGGTCAGTTCTCGATTTATGTACTATTTGTCAAAGATCTGTGGCTCATCACTACAAAACAGATATATGGAAAAAGGGATGAACCAAAGGTTTGATCATGAAATGTTTGGCCTGAAGCCTAAGCACAGGTACGTTTCCAGGATGGGAGTGGGGTGGGAGATGGCCTAGGCACAGAGACAAGGGCCACGACATGGGCCCACAGTGGCACTACCTCTGCCCAGGCTTCCGAAACATCCGTAGACTCCRAAATCCTTTTTCCTACTTGCTGCTCTGTAGGATTTCAGCTTATTCCTTTGACGGTGGCTATTCTCTCGTGGGGACTGTTCTTCATGTCCCTCAACAACAACAGTGAAACCACAGTGGGGGTAGGCATTGTTTGCTCACTCACCCAACAAGCCTGCTGTAAGCCGGGCATTCGTTACACTGGGCATGAGATGAACAGGGAAAAGAATGTATTGGTAACCCTAATGCAAGCAGTGACGCCTTGCCTTTGGAGGACTTTCTGTAAGCGTAGAGCTAAATGAGTCTTGTGCTCTCTTTCCAGCCTTTCAGCAGGTCTATTTTAGTGGCCATTTTCTAAGTAAAAAAAAAAAAGGAATCTTATGAAAACAAAGTGCCTTGTCCAAGGTCAGCACAAAAGAAACGACACATATTTCAGAAAATAGATGTTCCCTTAAAATTGCTAATAAGAAGAAAAATAACAAATATGGTTTTTGAAAATTCATATAAAGGCAGACCTGGTGGTGCAGGATTATAATCCTAGCCGCTGGGGAGGCTGAGGCAGAATGACTCCTAGGTCAAAACCAGCCAGCCTGGGCAACTTAATGAGAAGTGGTGGAAAATACAAAATGGTTGGGAATAGAGCTTAGTAGTAGATGACTCACCTAGTATGAGAGTCTGTTCAGACTCCAGGACAATAATGGGTGTGGTGGGGGCGTGGCAACCGCAAAGCCTGGGATACAATGGGAACATAAAATAAAACTAAAATTCAAAGAAGGACTTGGAGCAGTGACACAGTTCAAGAGTAGAGGCACTGGCTGCCAAGCTTGAGRACCTGAGTTCAATCCCCAGGACCCACACGGTGGAAAGAAAAAATTGACCCCCCTGCAAATTGACCTCTGACCTCTATATGTGACTGTGGCACACAAAATCACACACATACACACACACACACACACACACTCTCTCTCTCTCTCTCTCTCTCTCTCTCACATACAATCAATCATTGTTAAAACTTTTATGAAAGCATTTCTAAAGACTAATTTTAAATGCTTTATTTTTGCTTTATTTTTGTGCCCTTTCTATTTTACCTATCCATTTCTTTGGGGGAGGGGCAGAGTCCCATGTAAGGTCCACATGTCTAGGCCAGAGCATAGCTTGTGAGAGTCAGTCCTCTCTTTTTCTCTCTTACCATGTGATTCTGAGGATCCAATTCAAGTCATCAGGCTTGCCCCAGAAGCGGATTTACATGCTGAGCTGTTGCCCTGGTTTTTGTTTTATTTTTGTTGCACAATTAGCTAATACAAAGCCCACTAGCATACACCTCTGACATAGATTTCCTATTAGAACAGTTTGCTGTATTTGCTTTCTTTTCTGTCCCCTCTTGAAATATCAATAGATCCATGTCTATACAGCACACACACACACACACACACACACACACACACACACGCACGCACACAGCTAGGTGCATATTTTTTAACAGCATGAGAGTAAGTTGTAATGATTAAGGCATATTGCCTAAAATATGTATCAGCATGTATCACATAAGAAAAAGAACATTCTTGCCAGGCGGTGGTGGCGCATGCCTGTAATCCCAGCACTCTGGGAGGCAGAGGCAGGCAGATTTCTGAGTTCGAGGCCAGCCTGGTCTACAGAGTGAGTTCCAGGACAGCNAACCACATGGTGGCTCACAACCATCTGTAATGAGATCTGATGCCCTCTTCTGGTGTGTCTGAACAGTTACAGTGTACTTACATATAATAAATAAATAAATCTTAAAAGAAAGAAAGAAAGAAAGAAAGAAAGAAAGAAAGAAAGAAAGAAAGAAAGAAAGAATAATGGGAGACTGGGAGATAACTCAGAAGTCAAGGACACCGGCTGCTCTTGCAGAATATCCAGATCCAGTTGCCAGCAACCAAATGGCAACTCAGAAGCCTCTGTAACTCCAGCTCCAGGAGAGCAGGYACRGTCTTCTGGCCTCGGGAGGCACTAGGCATGTACATGCTGTTACAATATACATGCAGTCAAAAGATTTATACTCCTAAAATAAAAATAAATCTTTTTTAAAGATTGCAATGTGATAATGCTCTTACTTTGACCTGTATAGACACTGTGGACACAGTTGTCAACCTGACGGGCTTTAGAATCACCTAGGAGATTGGTGGGCACGGCTTTGGGACTGTCTGTGAGAGCATTTCCAGAGAGAATTCAATGAGGGGCAAGACCCGTACTGATTACGGGCTGTCCTAGCCCATATGGGCTTGGAGGCCCCGTACTCCCACCATGTGGTAGAGTGTCATAGGTTCCCACTCTCCCTGTTTGCTGTGTTTCCATTCATTTAGACAACATACTCAGCAGGAGTCTTTCTGAGACAGCAAAAACGATTCTCCTAGTCAATAATTATTTTTTAAAATTCATTTCAAAGTAGTTGAAATAGACAAAGTGATAGCTTAGTTAAAAAGCAGTTTAACTAACATAGGAACAGGTAGCAGCTGGCGTTAGGCAAAAAAAGAACAACAGAGACGAGAGGGAATGGGAGAAGGGCTTGTTGCTAAATTTCTCTGGCTCTGGTGAGGGCTGTGTGCAGAAGTGAGCCCTTGCTGGAGCCAGCCTGCTGGGGTTGCAGGGTTGGCCTCCCTGCCTTGCTCTGTGTATTCCAACTGCACACTGGAGGTGATCATAGTCGTGCTTGCCTCCTGGGTTTGTTCAGAGGGCTACATAGTTGATCTCCTTTAGGTCATTTGAGCGGTGTACAGCAGACCGTCATGTTGACCGTTGGTATAGAAGGGAGATACTGAAACATCAGCGCCAAGGACCTGCACTGGGTGCAGCCAAACCATGTTGAACAAAGTCAGCCCACGGAGGAGTGCTATGCAGGGCCAATAATGACTCCAGGCTCCAGACACAATTCGTGCTGTCTACAAATGTGCATTTGCATGCTGCCATATGCCATTATATTGGCAGTTTTACCCCCATTTTACATTTGAAAATTTTAAGTTAAATTTCAAAATGGAAAATTTGGGTGAGAAATCAGTTTTAAAAGTATGCATTTTATTGAAATTATCTGCATATGTGTTGATTTCCTGCCTTGACCTGAAGCCCTTTTACCTAGGAAGCACAATGCACTTGTCTCTCCCTCCTGGCACTCCCCACCCCTCTACCCCGCCCCCCACCCTCCACCCCCCCTCAGCTGAGCACACCGCAGTATCAAATTCCTACTGTAGTAGTGGGTTCAAAGATCTAGTCTCTGAAGTGGGGAAAGGAGGAGCCAGGACAGAGTGCCTGTTTGAAGGGACTCTGGGAAGTGAACTTCCTTCTTCTTAACGTTGGAGCCAGGGTTGTTTCTGAAGGGCTGAGTTTATCCGGCTCTTACCACTTTGAAACCAAAACAGGAAGTAAACAAACGCCGAAAGAAAAGTGGGAAGGGATGGAGCCCGGAGGGTCTCTCTCCCCATGCGGGTGCTGCTAAGAAGTCATAGATTAAGACATATATAATATTATTCCTTTCTTCTCAAAGCATTTTGAGCTGTTCCCTTTGCGTTTACGCAAGAAGGGTGCACGCCCTTGGGTAGGCGGGATAGGAGGAGGTGGGACGGTACAGCCCCTCCCCATTGGCCGCTGCTGTGTTTATTTGAGGTGCTGGGACTCTGCCCTGAGTTGAAGCCACGCGCTTAGCTGCGAGTTAGTAGAGCAGCGTCCTAAGCCGGTACCTCCCCGCGCCAGGGCTCCCACACACCTCTTGTTACATTTGTTTGTGTGTCTCGCCCCAGGTCTTTCTTGTGGCCTGATGTGTGTTCACTCTCTCTTGTCATTCTTTCTTTAGGACAAGTGACGCTTGTCCTGACCAGCGAAGCACTCCGGCGACCATGGCCAAGAAAAAGATCGCCGTGATTGGATCGGGAGCGAGCGGGCTCACCTGCATCAAGTGCTGCCTGGAAGAAGGCTTGGAACCTGTCTGCTTTGAGAGGTCTGATGACATCGGAGGGCTGTGGCGGTTCCAGGTAAATCCCCGAGCCCCTAAGACTTGAAGGACTCCTAGCAACTCTGTTATCCCGCACGCACGCACGCACGGGCTGTGCAAGGCAGTGACTTGAATTCCGCCATGGCAGCGGTCAGATTTTAGGCTAGTTCCTCTCTGTAGGCTGGCTGCGAAGTGAAATGAAAATGCCACTTATTGCCCTTTTCTGTTGCCACGAAAACGGCACACAGACCATGGTTTTATTTGCTTGTGTGTTTCTGAACTTCGCTGCTATTCAAAACAAAAACAAAAACAAAAAAACGAGAAACAATCCTCGACGTGGAGGAATAGCAAATATTAAAAGGTCTCTGCTTGTCCCTGCTCCTGAACTGGATATTGAGCCAAGTGTTTGTTTACAACGCCTTCAATCTTCTTTTCTATTGTAAGCAATTCCTGGAGTGGGGCTGGAGAGATGATGCAGCAGGTAAGAGCACTTGCTCCTTCAGAGGACCAGTTTCCAACACCCACTGGACAGCTCACCAGCACTGTAAGCCCAGCTCCAGGGCATCTGACATCCTCTTACCTCAGACACCAGGTGTGAACACAGCCCATAAACATGCATGCAGGCAAAACACTTACACAGATAAAACAAAATAAATAATATTTTATTTGTAATCCTGGGGTTGGGGAGATGGCTTTTCTAGAAAATACCAAGTACTTGCTGCAGGAGCAGGAAGATCTGAATCTGAGTTCCATCCCTAGGACTCATAAGGAGAAAGGAAGGAAGGGAGGGAGGGAGGAAGAGAGAGAGGGAGGCAGGGAAGAAGGAAAGGAAGGAGGGGGAAAAGG
>BDUI01000483.1:164166-203035 GCA_002335545.1 Apodemus speciosus | reverse complement strand
AAAAAAAAAAAAAAACAAAAAAAACAAAACCCCAAAACAAACAAAAAAAAAAGGAAAAAGAACATTCTTTGGAATATCCATAATACAGGTATCACTGTCAGAAAATTTAAAATTGATAAATACATTTAAAATATTGGCATATTAAAGTTTCAACAGTTTCCCCAACAATATCACTTACAGCTTTTTTATGCTTTCTAAAATGTGTCGCTCACAATACTTCATTCTGTCATATATTTATAATTTCTCTTAATCTGAAATAATAATTCCAATTATCTTTTTTAACATAGACCTTTTTTGAAAACAATACTGATCATCTCTAAATTCTGACTTGCATAATGGTTATTCCTTTATTATTATATTACATTGAGTATACTCATGTTCATGAGGCATGAAACCTTTTGTTTGGTCTTCTAAATAAGGTTTAGAATGAAGTCAGTGCAAAGCCATTCAAATATTTTAAGTGGCGCTGGCGAGAGATGATTAAGAGTACTTTCTGCTCTTGCACAGGACTTGGGTTCTAGTCCCAGCACCGACATGCAAGGTTCACAACCCCTTGTGCCACCCGTCCTAAAGGATCCAATGCCTCTGGCCTCTACAAAAGTTAGGTATACATATGGCACACATACATATACACGTGTCCTCTCACATACAGTTAAATAATAAATAAATCAAACGTTGAGAAAATATTAAGAAGCAGGTAGCATAATAGAAGCAGATATCTTTAAGAATGTTCATTCTGTGGGCTGGAGAGATGGGCCAGTGATTAAGAGCACTGGATGTTCTTCCAAAGGACCTGGGTTCAAGTCCCAGCACCACATGGCAGCTCACACTGTCTGTAATTCCAGTTCCAGGGAACTGGATGGGGTGGCAGTGTGCAGACAACTGAACATTCCAGGAAAAGCCACCCAGGGGAGGTCAGAAGAGGACATGGAATTAATAGTTTTGTGGTTTGCACAATTGTGTACACAGATGATTTAGAGAAAAGGGATGGGGAACCGTTTGGAAAGGAGAATGAGAAAAAACTATGTTGTACTGTAGAAAAGAATCTTCATAACGGACAGAATCTGCAGACTCACTGTAATAAAGGGGGTTAAAAAAAAGACTCAAGAAGGGGCTGGAGAGATGGCTCAGTGGTTAAGAGCACTGACTGCTCTTCCAGCGGTCCTGAATTCAAATCCCAGAAACCACATGGTAGCTTACAACCATCTGTAAGATGCCCTCCTCTGGTATGTCTGAAGAGATCGCTACTGTACTCATATACATAAAATAAATAGATAATTCCCCAAAAAGGGGGGGGGGAAAGACTGGAGAAGCTGGAAGCAGACACCTGGCACCTTACTCCCTGATATTCTCAGGCAATACTCCTTACCCCATCAGAAGTATACAAAGCTATTTTGACAGACATTCTAAGAGCATAAGCTGTGTAACACTGGGACGTCACTCAACTTCTCCAGGCCTGTTTCCCCATGTATAAATCATGGATAATGACACCTGCCCAACTTCCATCATGAGGACTGAGAGATAAGTAATTTAATGCACAGAAAAGCAATCTCCATATGGACTATAGATTGCTATGTGTATGTGATTTGTTTGTGGTCTGGAAAACRATGATTTAAGTCTATCTCTTGGGCCTTTGGAACTGGGAATGGGGCTGAACATAATGTCCATGGTCTATTTCTGCCGCTTCTTGAAAGTTGTCTGAAAACTGTTGGTCGGTATCCTGACTGTGCCTCAGAACATTGCTGTTCCCTGAGAAACCACTTTTACACTCCTCAGATAAAATTCTTTTTCTTTCATTCCTCCAGGACCCTCATTTTCCAAGCTATCCTGCCCTGGCGTCTTGACCTATGCTAAGCTAGTATAAGGTAGACCTTCTGTCTTCCCTTCTCCCTCATGCTCACCTCACCTCTTTGTCCACCTTACCTTCACAGGGCTATGAGTCAACACCCAACAATAAACGATGAGCTGCCCAATCGTATCATTTCGGGCTTGGTGAAAGTGAAAGGAAATGTGAAGAAATTCACAGAGACGGCCGCCATATTTGAGGATGGCTCCAGGGAAGATGACATTGATGTGGTCATCTTTGCTACAGGCTACAGCTTTGCCTTTCCTTTTCTTGAGGACTCTGTCAAAGTAGTCAAAAACAAGGTTTCCTTGTACAAAAAGGTCTTTCCACCTAACCTGGAAAAACCAACTCTTGCGATCATCGGTTTAATTCAGCCCTTAGGAGCCATTATGCCCATTTCAGAGCTCCAAGGACGCTGGGCCACTCGAGTATTCAAAGGTAAGTGATGATACACATGGGCAGCTTGGCAAAATGCCTAAGCTATACCTGTGCGCGCGCTTTTAAATACCTACAGGGCAGGTATGATTTTAACAGTGCCAGGCACAAAGCTAGTGCCCGAAAATTCATTTTCAATGACTCTAAAGTAGTAATTTATAACTGTAGATACACATCAAAATCACATCATAAATTTTTCTTAACTAGGCATGCTTTAATCCCATTCCTTGAAATGCTCAGTTCAGAGGTGGGTTAACTTAAGATCATTGAGAAAAATGTTCTCTAGGTGACTCCAAGGTGCACTACAGACTAGAATCTATTCATCTAGACTGTAAGCAGTTGGTATATACATACAACATTAAAGGATTCTTTCCTTAGAGGTAAAGTTAAATATAGACTAGCATGACTTAATTTCAGCTATAGACAGGGTTCTTAGCCTGTGGGTCGACCCCTTGGCGGTCAAATGACCCTTCCACAATAGTCTCATATCAGATATTTACATTATGATTCATAACAGTAGTAAAATTACAGTTGTAAAGTATCAACAAAAGTAACTTTATGGTTGTGGGTCACCACAACATGAGGAACTGTATTAAAGAGTAAAAACATTATAAAGACTGAGAACCAGTGAGCTAAGAGATGCTAAGGGAACCATCCAGAATGTGGAATATTTGATGTCTCTGGTCCTCGCTTCTCCCTCTCTCTTAGCCGGTCTTCCAGCTTCAGCTCTGTGGGAAAGGCTTCAGAGTTTAGGATAATAGGTTTGGTGTGAGTCAGCAGGGTGATAAGCTTTGCTGAAGACCTCCTGAAATTCAGCATCATTATGGAATCCTAAGTCCAAGGGTAATAGAACTGTTCTTTTCTAATCAGATTAAAACCCATACCCAAAAATAAAATTTTAGAGGAAAAAAAGCAAGAACATAATGAACAGGGGAAGAGATAAAAATGACTTAAGCAGGGCTAGAGAGGTGGCCCAAAAGTTAAGAGCATTTGTTGCTCTTGCAGATAACTCCGGTTCATTTTCCAGCACCCACATGGTGGCTCACAAACATCGTTTCAGGGGCTCTGATTCCTAACTTGCAGGGGCATGCACATCGTGCATCCACAGACAGACAGACAGACAGACCAATCAGACACATAAAATAATAGGACTTAAGTGATTTGAAAACACACCATCAAGTAGTTTATGCTACAGATGTTAAAACCTAAAGAAGGACAAAAGTTGCCCTTTTAAATTCAAATGGACGGCCTATACATGAAGTAGATTTGCTTGGTGTTGTTTTGAAGGGTCAAACCAGAACCATGGAGTAAAATTTTGATGGATGTATAATATCAGTTTGAGAGGGAGAACCTGTCAGCCAGTACCATTTCAGGATAAAACAGATGGCTTCTGAAATCATGAGGAGCCCAAGGAAACCAGAAAGGAGCCTTTGGGTGGCTGGCTTGATTGGGTGAGAGGATGATGTCATGCCATACAGATCAGAGAGAACCCGCTAAGGTTCTTTATATGGTTGTAGTATTACAATTTACTGCCGTTATTGTGTAATTTAAAACCATTGAGAGTTTTTGTTAGAATTACAGCTTTCTTTCCCTACCGAAAACTTCACATGACCGACGATTAATCAAATTTTCCAATTTCTATCATTTCTCAGTTTGTTCCCAGTTATATCCTGTGGGTCATATGCTATTTGAGAACACTGGACCAGCAAAATTTAATTACTATTTTAAAAATCACGTTTAAATATAGGAATACTTAAATTAAAATAGAGGTGATGAATCAAGAAAGATCTACATCAGATTATTCTACACATCTTTGTCTCAGCTATATAATTTTAAAAAGTAAACTAGCTGCCTCTCAGCCAAGAAATAGGCCTCTTCTTCCCTAATGTGTACCATTATTAGAAGTAAAATTTGGTTAAGTCAGAAGAAGTGACTTGGAAATCAACTCTTCCCATGAGTTTCTTGAACACCCTAAAAACCTGTGTTTGAAGCAGGAGGCATTACAGTGTTTCCTCATTACCTGAGCTGTAAGGAACAATTCCCATGGCCCGGATGAGAAGACATGTGGAAAACACAGAAGGGTCTTCCTGGACACTGAGTTTCTGGACCACATGTTTAGAGAGACTCCCAGGAGAGGTCAGGTGAGCTCAGAAAAGGGATACTGCCAAGGTGGCAGAGGATGTGAAGCCTGTTCTACAGGAAGTTAAAATTGACCTAAGAATGAAATGACATCCAAGAATTGTTGTTTCTTGTTTTGAGGCCTGCCCGTTGTTAAAACTCAACCCTCACCCCAGAAGCAGAGTTAGGCCCAGTGTTTCAGGTGGCATAGAAGTAGATCTGAGGGTTACCACAAAGAATGTTCCAGCAAATAGACCAGCCAACCAGTTGTGCCATGTTTTTGAAATAGATAAGGTCTCCATGACCACACATGTTTAAGGAGAAGTGAGTTAACTTCTTGATACTAATATTATAGAGGAAAATATTGCATCAGGGAAGCTCTATTTTAATCTAAAATTAAATGTTTCAGAGTTTTATGGAGTATGCCTAGTGCCTACTTCTCTGTGAAGAAGACTGGTTGGTGTGGAGCTGTTTTGGTTTAAATACGATTTGGACTTTATCTACCATTGGCATCAATTTCCTACTTCTGGAACTGTTCGCACATCAGAGCTTAAACTTACTTGGGAAGACTGAGTCTATGAGTTGCCCTCAGTTTTACCCTCAACTCTTATCAAATAACAGAACTCAGGCAGCAAGGCTGACCTTCCATGGGACTAGCATAAAATATCATGAGGAGTCTTCTGCCTCCTTCTCCTGAACTATAAAACTTCTTCATCATCAGGACACAAGTGCTTGGCTGTCTTCCATTCCCTTGAACTTTGGTGCTGTGCTTCATCGCTTACAGGCTTTCAGTCATTTATCATTTCTTCATGTCTGTATTTCATTTCCCAATTGAAAAGTCACATTAGGGGACCAGCTGGAAGTCAGAGAAAAGCAAATATCTTCCAATACAGAGCTGTGGAGCCCAGTTTCACTGGATACATCTACAAAACAGCGTTCACATCTTAGGCTCAGGGAACATTCCAGAAGATGGGTTGGAAACGTTGTAACAGCCAGATGATCAGGAAGTTTTCTGTGAGACTGTGTCTCTTAGTAATGTTAGAAGCTGCACCCAGAAAATCTCACCAACATGGCCAGTCATGCCCAAACACAAGCTGAACAAGAACAACAACATAGACATGCCTAAGTGGAAACGGGAAAGACCACAAGACATCAATTCTACACAAAAGCTATAGGCGGTAAGGAATGCTGAGAGCAGGAGATCGTCTTCCTCAGGGAGAGCACACCAAGTGCTTATGCAGTACCATATGGTTGGTCCTGAAAACACACCCATACAAGTAAGATTATACGGACCGAACAGGTTATACTTAGGAACATATATGCATATGCATGTAATAATAAATGAAAAAAAGGTCATAAATTTGAAAGAGCAAGAAGGGGTATATAAGAGGGTTTGAAGGGAGAAGGAAATGTAGTTGTATTGTAATCTCAAAAATCGAAGGAATAATTAAAAAATATCTTGCGAGGCAGACTAAAGTAACCCTCACACGTTGGTATCCTTCAAAGAGAAAAAGAGGTTTGCCTTATCTGAAATACTTAGGTCCAGAAGTATTCCAGATTTCTGATTTTGGACGATTTGCATTTTTATAACAGGTTTTCTCTGGGCTGAGACCCAAGTCTAAACATGAAATGAATTGCTTTTTCCTATATACCTTTCTGCATAGCCATTTTATGCGACTTTATATTGCTGTGCCTGCCTTTGAGTGTGACTTGATACTTGAGATCATTGTGGAGCATTATTTTACTTATAGCATCTTTGTGTGTGTGTGCGTGTGTGTGTGTGTGTGTGTGTGTGTGTGTGTGTGTGTGTGTGTGTGTGTGTGTGCAGCACTCTGCCTGCATGTATGCCTGTGTGCCAGAAGAGGGCATCAGAACCCATTACAGATGGTTGCTGGGAATTGAACTCAGGACCTTTGGAAGAGCAGCCAGTGCTCTTAACCTCTGAGCCATCTCTCCAGCCTCTTGTGGTATCTTCATAGTGCTCAAAAGAAGTTTTGACTTGGGAGCATATCCAATTTCTGCTTTCCAGATTTAGGGTGCTCAAGGTTTACCATCCCATTTGGCAGCCACGGGACCAATTGCATTGTATAATCTCTCCCATCCCATAGCTCTTTGAATTTTCCACGGTGTGGCGACTGCCATTAGGATTGCTGCTCATTCTGAAGTAATTAAAGCTTCTATTGTAATCTTTTTCTTTTTAGGGCTGAAGAAATTGCCCTCCCAAAGTGAAATGATGGCAGAAATAAATAAGGCTCGAGAGGAAATGGCAAAAAGGTGAGCGGTGCTCCCAGGCAGTGCTCCCAGAAGCCACGGAGACTCTGTATCTCAGTACTGAGCAGACTGTGCGATACTTAGTTTCCGTGTCTGGGCTTAAGAGTTTCTATTAGAATCTGGTGGGTCATGATTAAAGGCTGTATTTAGGGCCTAAAAGAAGTTGAGGAGGAACAAAAATACTGAGGGAAAGTGGGGAGGGGGGGGCGGGGAACCATACCAAGGGAACATGAAAACCGAACGTCCCGAGGGACCTCGGGTGCACTGCTTGGTGAGGGTCACTTAGACACTAGCTGTGCTGCCGGCTGAAGGACATCACACTAGAGCGATGCTCCCCTGCCTTTAGGGGCAAGCGATGAGCCTTTGACAGCTCTCTTACCAGGGTCTCTAGTTCCCGCCTGTTGACTGCTAAAGTTGTGCTGTGGAGTTGCTGGGTCCTGTGCTCTGAACCTTTGCCCACCCCCTTCCTTCCCCCCCCCAGCCCCCCCAACCCCCACATTATATCTCCCTCGGCAACCCCTGAAGCTGCCACAGCTCTCTTATCTACCTTCTCTCTACATTTCCATGTTCCCATCCAACCCAAATACTCACCTGAAGGCTTATCTGACCTTCTGGGGCAGTGTTTATGCATTCCAGTCTGGCGCAGCTTAAGGTCCTTAAGGAGGGTTACAAATGTCCTAACTCTTTTCGCATTCTTAGCACCATATCAAACCCCCAAATAGACACTCACAAAGCACCGACTGTCTTGCTGTTTGCACGGATTGCTAATAGCCCGGGACGTCTGTCTTCTTTGCTTTAGGTATGTGGACAGCCAGCGCCACACCATCCAGGGAGACTATATACACTCCATGGAAGAGATTGCAGAGTTGATTGGTGTCAGGCCCAACCTCCTGGCTCTGGCCTTCACTGACCCCAAGCTGGCAATACAGTTACTACTGGGACCCTGTACTCCAGTCCAGTATCGCCTACAGGGCCCTGGGAAGTGGGCTGGAGCCCGAAAAACTATTCTCACCACAGAAGATCGCGTACGGAAGCCTCTGAGGACAAGAGTGGTGGAAACGGACAGCTCTGGGGCATCACTGGTGACAGTGCGAGTCCTCATGCTAGCTGTCGCTTTCTTTGCTGTCATCCTGGCTTATTTTTAGATGTGGCAGTGCAGTGCTCTGGCTGCCACCGGAAAGCGCCATCTAGCCACACCTTCAGAACCTGACAAGACTGGATACTTGGCTTCATACTGCACAGGAATCAATCACAGCCTATCCTCTCCTCGGTCCCTGTCTCTCTCTCTCCTTCTCCCTCTCTCTCCCTTCCTCCTTCCTTCTTCTCCTCTCTCTCTTCTCCCTTCCTCCGCCTCTCTCTCCTCCCTCAATCATTACTCTTTCTTGTTTCTCCTTCTGTGATAGATACTGGGTTTTTGTTAATTAATTCATCTCCCTCCCTCTCTTGAGCCTCTCATCTCTCCGTCAGGTAATTCCCAGAGCATGAGCTCAGGTCCCCTTTGTCATCTTTGTGTGTCGTTAGCAGAGTTCTTTTAATGCTTGGCTGTTGTGTTTCTAATATCTCACAGCCAGACCTCACTGGATGAGAGCCCATCCTGAACCGTCTGCTTACATTGTCAAGCGCATACTTGCAGAACGTGACCTTGTAAGCAGAGCCTACATGCCTATTTCAGGAATTCCCACAGAGAGTAGTCCAGAAAGAAGAACCATTTAGTGCTGAGGGCTGGAAGTCCAAAATCGAGGGTGCAGACAGTGAGGGATTCCTGGCTTCATGATTAATACAGTGAGGGTATCGCATGGGCAAAACAGAAAATATGTCATTAGCTAAGTTCCGACATGCAGCACATGCTGAATAAATGCTCGTTGATGTTTATGAAAAACGGTGGCATCAAGTCATCTAATAAACGGCTAATTCCATAGAACTCTTAATGTGATCCATTATCAATTTTAATAACATTAATTTTGTAAATTAACTATTAATTTTAGTAACTGAATACACCCGTCTTTCAGGCGGGCGTGAGGATTTGAACTCAGGTCCATTTGCCTTCACAGCAAGTGCTCTTATTCACCAAGCCATATCCCTACCTCCTGCTTTTATTTTCTTAAAAAAGAAACTACTAGACTGGGCATAGTGGCACATACCTGTAATTCCAGAACTCAGGAGTTCCTAGCGAAGAATCACCTGGAGTTCAAGACCAGCCTAGTTTACATAGTGCGTTCCAGGCCAACCAGGTTCGCACAGCAAGAACTGGGCCCAAGCGACAACAAAAAATACAAAATCGGAAACGAAATTGCTCTTCTAGGTTTGAAAGTCTTTTAAATATTTCACCATCTTCTAATAGGTTGATTAAAGAAGCTGAGGCTCTGAGTTAGCTATCCCGGCCTGACCTTGAAGGGTTAGTCTAGGGTCCAGCTACGGAGGCAAGCAAATGCCAACAGGTGAGGTGGGGTTGGCAYGTGGTGTGATTACCCCCACCCCCCAGCTCCCTCCTTCCTTCAGAGTCTTTTTTTTTTTTTTTTTTTTTTTTTGGTTTTTCGAGACAGGGTTTCTCTGTGTATCTCTGGCTGTCCTGGAACTCACTCTGTAGACCAGGCTGGCCTTGCACTCAAAAATCCACCTGCCTCTGCCTCCCAAGTGTTGGGATTAAAGGCGTGCGCCACCACTGCCTGGCTCCTTCAGAGTCTACATACTAAGAACCAATGAGCTCTTCCACATCTTAAGTTAGAACTAATATTAATATTAGCTAAGGCCATTCTGCCTAGATCAGTTCTTCCTGTGTGCTACAGTGTAGTTCAGAAAGTGGAACTGAACTACAGGATTTAAGACGCATTGGCTGTCAGAAGCACTTGAACTCCCTGAGGCTAGGTACCGGACATGCCAGGCAGTCCATCTTCAGAAAAAAAAAAAACAAAACTGCTGTGTAGTGTGTCAGTAAGTGGATTGTTGCCAGTCATTAAAGTAGGGGGTAATTTGACCCTCTTCAGGAATGGCATTAGAATAACACAAATAGGTAAGCAAGTGGATTGTTGCCAGTCATTAAAGTAGGGGGTAATTTGACCCTCTTCAGGAATGGCATTAGAATAACACAAATAGGTAAGCAGATACATGAGAATTCAAACTCTTTCCTAATTATATATGGATTTGCACAGCTGCCTAATATTTTACCCAGTGTACTCTGTGCAAACTTGAGCACTGAGGCCTGGTCAGGTTTCTGGGGCTTTTTCCTTCCCCAATCCTTTAGAAACTGAATGTTTGTCATTATTAAAATGGGTCTGTAGCTGGGCAGTGGTGGCGCATGCCTTTAATCCCAGCATTTGGGAGGCAGAGGCAGGCAGATTTCTGAGTTCGAGGCCAGCCTGGTCTACAGAGTGGCTTCCAGGACAGCCAGGGCTATACAGAGAAACCCTGTCTTGGAAAACCAAAAACCAAAACAAATAAAAATAAAAAAATAAAAAATAATAAAATGGGTTCTAGGATTTTTTTTTAAATCTGAAGCTTGCTTCCGTTCAAAAATAACCTGAAGTGCTGCATCTTAACTTGTCTTCATCTATGACATAAGGTCCTCTCGTTCAGCTTGTAAAGGGACTGAAGCACTACACTGCCAGGAGTGTAATCTCTATTTTTGGGCACGAATACCACAGACTTCTTTCAAAACTTGTACTTTCAAACCTATTCTACTCTCTCATTCCACCTAGAATAGACAAAACTACAAAAACATCATTGACTTCTAAACCAAGCTGAAGGTACGACTAGAAAAGGACCTTGAACTTAAAACAACAGAAGATCCAAAGTGTAGTTACTGATGAACATGTACTGGGTCACCAATTTACACGCTTTGCTCTTGTGGCCATATTAAAAGATTACATCACTTACCCAACTATGATAAATCTGATGATCCAAAAGATGTATTCTTGCAACACCACAGAATAAAGAAATGTCCCAAACGGACTGAATACTCCATGTCAAAGTGGTCCCAGTGGCCAAATTGGAAAAAAAGATTGAGCAATAAATAACCTAGTGTTGGATTGTAACCCGAAATACAAAGGTACCTGAGTCCGTGCTGTTTTGATTGGAAGCATTACTGGAATGGGATAAGTAAAGCTCTCATGCAGAATTTCAAATAATTTATGTTCTTGTCCCTCAAGGAAATGAAGCAAAGCTCTCCTAGATGTACTGCATAGATTCCTTTAGAA
The DNA here is from genome assembly GCA_002335545.1 of Apodemus speciosus. Classification (NCBI taxonomy): domain Eukaryota; kingdom Metazoa; phylum Chordata; class Mammalia; order Rodentia; family Muridae; genus Apodemus; species Apodemus speciosus. The sequence continues at coordinate 192,172 of BDUI01000483.1, read as the reverse complement.
TCTGAGTGGGAGGGGGTGAGGGGTAATTGCCGAGGAGAAGTCAGACAGAGTACTTCAGTCAGGCGCCCACATCTGACACAAGCAGCAGCCATCACTGGTAGTGGTTTACATGAAATGACCTCTGTGGCGTTTCTCCTTCAGATGATAGCCCAGGCTAGACATGAGAAAAGTACCAGGCAACCCTAGGATGATCTACAAATACCTTACTCCCTCAAACTGTTGAAGTCATCAAAAGCAAGTCTGAGAAGGCTTACAGGTATACAGGAGCCTTGAGGGAGGAAGTACCCATGGTGAGAATCCAAGAAGACAAAAAGAAATACTAAGTAAAAATTGAAGGACTAGTAATAATTGTGTGCTCTTGCTAAAAAGATGATGAACCAGTATTGGTGCTAAATGGATAAATGCACCACCGTGACATGTTCTCATGAGGAAAACTGGGTGTAGAGAAGGCACAACCTCTGTATTGTCTTTGCGACTTAAGGCTAAAACTGTTGGACAAGCTTTTTGTTTCTTTGGGTTGTTTTAAGTTCAGAGTTTGACCTGAATTACAGGTCAAACTTCTCAGACAAATGTTGGAGAGTCGAAGATGGTGCGGTGGTTAAGAGTACTTGATGCTCTTGCAGAGGACCTGGGTTTGGTTCCCAGAATCCATGTGGTGCTTCACAACTGTCTGTAACTCCAGTTCTAGGGTATCTGTCTCCATCTTCTGGCCCCTATGGGCACTGCATGTGTGTGGTGCACATACATGCATGTAACAACACTCTTAACATAAAAAAATAAATAAATAAACAAATAAATAAGTAAATTTTTTTTTAGAAAAGAATATAGGCTGGGACCATTTGTTTAAATGACTGTTTCTTCTATTGTGCTCAATATTAAGTTGCTATAATAAACCATAATATAATTTACTACAACAATTTTTTGTTTCCTGTGATAGATACATATAAATTACGATTGGGGGCTTTGGTGGTATAAGGTTCAGACTTCTTAAAATCACTTAGATAAGTTGCTCCTCAAGGCTGGCACATTAAGCCAGTAGTCCCCAGCAAGAACATGCACGGACCTGAAGGACAGCTTATACATAAATAGACATAAACAAGGCGACTGTGCTTACTGCTGGCTCGTCCTGCCTAACAGAGGGAGGGACACAATGTCACTCCAGACGTTCCACCTGGAACCCCGCGCTCATTCTCTGCTGTACGGTTTTTAATAAATTCCCACAATGGCCACATGTCTTCAAGATTCAGTTCATCTGTTATCCCTCCAAGAACAGCTGCCTGACCCCAGATGTGACCTTTGTGCTCTTGCCTCATCTGGTAGATTCTGGTGGAGTCAATTCTTCAGTCACTTTTTTTTTTTTTACAGGATTTTTGGTTTGGTTTTCTTTCTTTTCCAGACAGGTGTGTGTGTGTGTGTGTGTGTGTGTGTGTGTGTGTGTGTGTGTGTGTGTGTGTAGCCCTGGCTGTCCTGGAACTCACTCTAAAGACCAGACTGATCTCAAACTCAGAAATCTGCCTGCCTCTTGTAGTGCTGGCATTAAAGGCGTGCACCACCAACGCCTGGCCCTCAATCACATTTGATGGATGTCCTTATCACAAAGACAGATTCCTTTACCTCATCCCTCTCAGAATTAGTAACAAGGCAGACGCCTTGTTATTCATCTGCATTCCCAGTGCCCAGTGTAGCACCGGGAGCATGGTGGGGCCTCAGTAAACTGGTGATAATTAATTGAATGAACATACTTAACAAGAGAGATAAAAAAGAATGAATACGTTTTTAAAGGATTAAATTGAATAGTGACTATCACTCTTCTAAAAGGAGATGAAAGAGTGCTTAATATCGTTTAGAACCAACTTTGGGACAAACCGTTTTTGCAGAAAACTCTCTGTAGTAGAGCATTGATGTGAACCTGGGCAGGTCTAATGCACTGTATGGTTTGAAATGGGGTTGCTCTACAACCTATTTCTTCAATCAAGCAGGTCTTAAAAGGTCAAGATCTTAAAGCAGAAAACGGGACTTATCTCCTCCTCGGTTCTCACGATGCACCGACCCCTGCTGCTGTTTCTTCTTGCTTCTCCAGTTCTCCAGCCCCTTTGAATGACCTACTACCTCTCCTGGTTGTAGTTATTTATAGACCCATGTATCCCCCTTCATTCAGTGAAGACTTTAGCACCTAGCTCAATGCTGTGTCGATAGATACAGTCATTCCTGAAGGTGATTTTAATATCTACGTAATTAGTATTCCATCAATCCAATGTATTAAGTAGGGTTAGGTTCAGCCTCATTTCATAGAAAAGTGGTAAACCACAGTGGCCCAACAAGACTCACATTGATTTCCCTCTCATAATAAAAAGTGTCTGGAAGTCATCTCTTATGAGATGATTTGATAGCTGCATAGTTCCTTTTTCCTTTTTGGGGGGGCGAGTGGGTGGGTGGGTGGGTGGGTGTGACAGGGTATCACCACCTAGATCTGGCTGTCCTGAAACTCATTCTGTAAAACAGGCTGGCCTTGAACTCACAGAGATCAGCCTTCTTCTGCCTCCTAAGTGCTGGGATTAAAGACATGTGCCACCATGCCTGGCTAAGTTCCCTTTTTAAGTCCATTGGTTTTAGCTACCTCATGGTTCAAAGTGGCTGCTGGAGCTCTGGCCATTCTATGGACGTCCAATACACAAAGAAAGAGCAATGGAGAGATTCCACTTAAGGTTTCCACCTATCTACCTATTAGGGGGACTAAGAAATGCATCTCGGTGGAGATAGACAATATCCTAAGGTTAGAGTCAATGCTTTAGCATGGAGGAAGGAAATCAATGTTAAGGTAGACCTCCAACTCTCTTTGCTATCTCACTGTTCCTTCTTATTATTTACTTTAATTAAAAAAATTAAATCTATATTTGGGTGTTTTGCCTGCATGTTTGTATGTGCACCCAAAGGTGTTGGATCCCCTGGATCAGATGATTGTCAGCCACCTTGAGGGTGCTGGGAACCAAACCCGGGTCCTCTAAAAGAGCAACGAGTGCTCTTAACCACTGAGCCATCTCACCAGGCTCCTCTATGACTTTCTTACTCTAATGGCTTTATGGTCTGCCTCATCTCTCCAATCTGCACCCTTGATCTTGTCTAAGATTCTGCCAGTGCTAATGACTGCAAGACCACTGAAACGTCAAACACGGTGCTCTCCCAGGATGCCTCTCAGTGTCTCAGCTCACCCACTCTGCTACTCCTGTGCCCAGAGTTCTTTGACTCCACTGGGCCCTCCGTCAGCTTACTTCGTTTTCACTGCCAGCCAAGTGGTTTCAAATCGTTTAGTCCAGCAGTATATTTCCAGCCTACTTTGTGCTCTCAATTCCTCTGTTGCCTCCTCAATTAAACTTCACTCATTAGCTGTCTGCATGCATCCACCAGCTAATCACAGTAAGAGAAAACACCACTTTGAAGAGTTTGGCACCACATCGAAGTAAGCCTTATGCCAGTACCTGCCATCACGTGTCTAGTCAATTCTCTGTCCCATTCTTTATTTCATACCTCTTGGGACAACTAAAAAGAGGTTGCTTGGTAGAGATATACACGGAATATGAAAACCATTCGCGTATGGATCCGCTATACACCGCTGTCAAGCCGTTTGAAGTGATCATGTTAAAGTGCAGATTCTAATTCTGTACCTAGGGCAAGGGGAGGCCTCGGATTCGGCCTTTCTAATAAGCGCGTGTCCCATGGATAGACAAACTGCTTAGGAAGACAAGACGCCCCACTATCAACCCCCGGGCGGACAGTTCCCAGCTCCAACCCTGACCAGGACCCCACCCTCGGCACCGCCCCAAGCAGGAGCTGCGCACGCACCCACCACAGAGGCGGCCGTGGTGCTGGTGGCTAGAGAGGCAGGCGACCCAGGCTGAGGAGGGGGCGGGGCTGGAGCGCAGGGGGCGGAACAAGAGGCCCGGTGGGCGGGGCCAGAGGCAGAGGCGGTACCGTGTCGCGGGCCTTGTAGCCATTTTAGGAGGAAACCCAGCTCACTGGCTTGGGGCGCGGTTTCAATTTCAATAACTTTATTGGGCTCCTTGTACGGCGAACAGCCGGCGTGCGTGTAGCCACGCGAGCCCGGAGCGCATCGCCAGAGGTGAGCGGCGTGGGGGTGTGCGGGCCCGGGGCTGTGGGGCAGCGAGGGCTCCCGGAGAGGGTTCTCCGAGCTGAGGCATCCGCGAAGCGGGTAAGGGAGGGGGACCCCGGGCGCGGTCCCCTGCGGCGGGGATTCCCTTCCCGGGCGCAGGGGCGGGGCCGGGGCGCCCCTGACGCGGCCGCGGGGGTGTTCCCCGCCTGGTGTCATTCCCCGCGGCAGGTTGCCCCCGACTAGAGCTGCAGCCATGGGAAACACCACCAGCGAGCGGGTGTCCGGGGAGCGCCACGGTGCCAAGGCTGCTCGAGCTGAGGGCGGCGGCCATGGCCCGGGAAAGGAGCACAAGATCATGGTGGGGAGCACCGACGACCCCAGCGTCTTCAGCCTGCCCGACTCCAAGGTGAGGTAGCGGGACTGCCGGCTGCTCCGCCCTTCTTGGTTCTTCCTCCTTATTTCAAGGGTTATGGGCTTTTAATTAGAAGGCTATTCCGCGGACAGAGATATCGGGTGCTAATTCCTCCTAGACACTATCTCAAATTAGGATAGAGGCGCGGAGTTGTTTTCCTGCTGTTCTGAGTAATCTGTGGGCCAACCTTTTAGGACAAGTATCAGAGACCCTTCGCCTGCCCGCCCCATCCTTGGTTCTACGTGCAGGTTGCCCTCTTCTAGAGACTGCAGGATGTATAGGTTGTGAGCGCGGGTGGAAACTTAGAGTGCGTTGTCTGAGCTATTGATACAGGCTCAGTTTCTCACATTGGCCTCAAGATAGCTAGATGACTTCTCCTCCCTGAAAATGTCTCTGTGTAAGTCTCCTTGCTCTCCCTTTAGTGTCCTCGATCCTCAGCCACCTTCGTGCGGCTCTGAGTAGCCATCACTTGATTGCTTGACTACTTTCCCCTCGTCTTGGGAATCAATATAGGGCATCATTTGGTTAATGGCTCAGAGTTTTTTAAATCGTGCCGTTTAGTAACTGTGTTTTTGCACACCTGGCTGTGCTTCACGGGAGAGCAAGTTACTTCCCTTCACTCCTCAGAAGTACTTCAAAATGTTGCCCGAGGCTCAAAACCACCCTCTACTGCCCTGAAGACTTTGCTCAATTCCATAGACTTTCAGCCAGAGGTCACTTTTGGGCACCCAAAAGAAGAGCCAGATGGAGCTGACAGTAGTGTGATTGCTGCCCTAATGTTCCTAATCACCTAGAAATGTCAGCATTAAATACATTTAATTTCTCCTGGTAGGCTTTTTGGAGTGAAAAAGAAAAACTGGCCCATGGTGGTGGAGTGGGGTGGGGTGGTGGAATGTGTTTGACATTTATTACTTCCCAGTGAGCTGAGGCTTAGGATAGTAAATAGAGTTTTATTTACCATTTTGAGGGCACATGAAATTTGGATTATACACCTTATGTTCTTGGATCCTGATTGAGAACGCCCTTAGAAAAGTGAGTCATTGAACCGGCGACCATTTCTTGGGGTTCTCTCTTTCCTGTTTCCCTTCCTCTAGGATTCCTCATCATTTGGGCCCTGTATTCAGCCTAGATTTTCTTCTCCAAAGCTTATCTAGGATGACAGACAGGCTGTGTATTTTTTGCTCGTTCCTACATTGATGACTCAGGATTTGGGTACAGTCAAACTGTGACTGCAGTAATTGGTGTCCTGAATAAGAGCCAGGCTGCTCTGTGTGAATTTAGGACTGCTCTGGATCATTCTTTCCCTCTTAGCTTGCCCTTTGTGAAATGAGAAAAGTGGCTCAAACAATTACCCATGTCTTATCCAGATTGAAAACTTTATAGTTCATGTGCCCTTCCCCCTCCCCCACACACACTCTGAATTTCCTTAAACATTTGCAGGCTGTAATTTAAATTGCCAGTTTGCTGCTGTTCCTGATGATTTCACTGATGGTTTAACTCAGCAAACAGTTTTTCTGCTAGTCAGCTGCAGTTGCTCCTACCACAGAAATGTCATGTCGTAAGTGGAAGGGCTTTGCTCCAGAGCCAGGCATATTAATAGTTTGGAGCTTTCAAGTCCTAAACTGAAAATCCGTAAGTCATAAGAGTAATTGGTAAGAACAGTGGAGGATCCCTGCCAGTCTGGACTAGAGTGAGAATCTGACCCCTAGAAAAAATAAGGAATGCTTATGTTGTAATGCTTATGTTGTAGTGTGATAGGAGTGTTGTTGCCTGAAGGCTTTTAAAAAATATATTCCCAAAATCCTATGGGGGAATCAGAATCTGAGGGTGTTTGAGGCATATGTAAACATTTCCAATGCAACTGTCAGCCCCAGTGCATTGCTTTGAGGCTCTGGAGGCCACAGTTTTGTCTCAATCCAGCCCCGAATAATGTAAAAGTCCCTTCCTTTTCCTTTTGCATTTGCTTTGGTTTGTATTTGTACTGTAATCTTAATGACTATCAAGAGACAGATGGAAGGTAAACTTTTTTCATTTTGGAAAGAGCAGGGAGAAGCCCAAATAAATAAGTTAGATTTTTCTTAGGCTAATCCTCATGATTTCACTTGTAATGCCTGACTTGGTGCGATGCGGTCTTATTTACCAGTCAGTGAAGAAGCTATCCCAAAGGAATGACTAGCAAACTTTTTTCTGTAATAGGCCAAATAATACATAATTTAGAGTCTATGGATCACACTCTGCCATAATTTCCCAGGTCTGCACAGTAGCAGTGAGCTGTAGAGGATAGGTAAACACGTGGGTGGCTATTTCCGAACGAAAGCTCTGTAAAAGCAGTCTGGCTCATGCCTGCCCTGAAGGATGGCCTTGGAAAGAAACTAAGGGATTTGTTTTTCTCAGAATCCTATAAGCCCCATTTAGTAATGGATCTGCTTTTGCTCAAGGAAGCTGCTTTTGATCTTGTGCTCCTAGAGCTCCAAGATGTCATGTATCCTCCTGAGGTCATTTTATGACCTGACCTAGGTCATAAACATTGTCTAAAAAAAAAAAAGAAAGAAAGAAAGCTGAGCAAGCCAAGGGAAGCAAGTCAGTAAGAAACATCCCTCCATGGCCTCTGCATCACCTCCTGCTTCCTGACCTGCTTGAGTTCCAGTCCTGACTTCTTTTGGTGATAAACAGCTGTGTGGAAGTGTAAACTGAATAAAGCCTTTCCTCCCCATCTTGGTCATGATGTTTGTGCAGGAATAGAAACCCTAAGACAGAACCATACTTGGCTTTCTTACAGTTTTTTATGAGGTGTCAGAAGCATATCCTAATTGCTACATACAAGCTAAGGGTAATATGAAGGAAGGGTTTGGAAGTGTTTGTTTTTTTGAAGGGTGAGCCAAAGGTCCTACAAGGAGAATGGTGTGTGTCATAGTTCTTTTCTATAGTTTGTTCATACCCTGATTCAGTTGCTGAATTTGGGCTGTCTGACTTTCGTTGACGCCTAACTTAATGCCCCTTAAAAAACCTTTGGGACCTCTTAAAAACCCTTGGGTCATAATTTATTCTAGGGATGACCTACTCCTTCTTACAGCTCCCCGGGGACAAAGAGTTTGTACCCTGGCAGCAGGATTTGGATGATTCTGTGAAGCCCACCCAGCAGGCCCGGCCCACTGTTATCCGCTGGTCTGAAGGCGGCAAGGAGGTCTTCATCTCTGGGTCCTTCAACAATTGGAGCGCTAAGATCCCTCTGATTAAGAGGTGAGGACAGGGACAGGCATCTCCGTTGGGTCTACATGTGCAGGAATAGGCACCTGATTGCCTTTCCTAAGGAAGAGAGCGGGCCTGGGAGTTTCTAACGGCTTCGCGTTCACACTTCAGGACTGCTTTGCAAGCCATTTGTTGTCTAGAAGTCTGGAAATAACTAATCCTGTTGCTTTGATTTCTGTATTAAAGTAAAATACATTGTGACATTGTAGGTATAATGCCAGCTTATTGCTGGCAAAGCAGTAGTGAATAATTTAAGTGGTTGTCAGAGTGACCCTTTGTGTAATAGGTCATTTTCCAGAAAAGGCTCACCAAACTATGGGAACAGTACCCTGAAATATTTCCCAACCCAAACCTATCTTTTATGTTATTCATGTGAAGTCTCTACTTTGTGTGTAACGTGTGTTTGTGTGTATGTGTGCGCATGTGCATGTGAAGGCCACAGCAAGACCCAAGTATCTTCCTCTGGTTTTCAGCCTTGTTGCCTCGAGACCATCTCACGGAACCACAATTTCTCCATTTCAACTAGCTTTACTGGCCAGCATTTTCTCAGGGTCTGCTTGTCTCTGCCACCCCCCCCCCCCGCCCCCAGGGCTGGAGTTACAGGCCTGTATAGCTTTGCCCAGCTTTTTCCATGGATACTGGGGATTCACACTCAGGTCCTGACGCTCACAACAAGCACTCTGACTGGTTGAGCTGATCTCCCTCGCTCTAAGAAATCTGAATGTTTTGCCAGTCATCCCCCCTCCCCCACCCACACACACACACACACAAGTGATCAAGAACAAAGTTGGTGAGAGAGTGTGACAAGCACATGTGTTGACTGATACAGAAAAAGAGAATGGATGTTACTGTGCGGGGTTGGGGCGAGCACAAGGGCCGTAGCTTAGGAACATACAAGGTCATTGCGGAGGCCCCACCATTTCCTCTTACGTTTCCACACTCTGTCTTCTTTAAGGAGCTTGGCCTGGTTGACCTTCTGTTTTCTTCTCTAGTCATAATGACTTTGTTGCCATCCTGGATCTTCCGGAGGGAGAGCACCAGTACAAGTTCTTTGTGGACGGACAGTGGGTTCATGACCCATCAGAGGTAAGGCCTGGGTTTGCAACGGAGCCTCAGTCGCCTCCTTATGACTTACTGTGCTCCAGTTCAGTGGGCAACAGGCTCCCTATTAGAGACTCGTCATAAGAGCAGAGGGGCAGTTGGGTGACTATGGATTTAAAAGCAAATCCAATCCCATTTCATTTGTTTGTTTGTTTACATTTCTTCACTGTTTCAGCCTGTGGTCACCAGTCAGCTTGGCACAATTAATAATTTGATCCATGTCAAGAAATCTGATTTTGAAGTATTCGACGCTTTAAAGTTAGACTCTATGGAAAGCTCTGAGACATCATGTCGAGGTAATATTGTCCTGTTGCTTTCTCTTGTGTCTTTCTTAAAGTGCATATTCCTTCCTTCCACAAACTGGTTTCTTGCTGTATTTTGCATTTGCATGTTTTCTCAGGAATCTTATAATCTCACACACATATCCCATGGCTATGATATCTGCCTTTCTTACTCCGATACACTGTTCTCCATTTTACCTTTATTAACCCACCATAGTCTGCGGCTTCAAATGCCGTTTCCAGGAAGATTTCACACTTTACGTGAGCATCTGGTGATATCACCTGTGGAGGCTGAGTATGTCTAGTTTGTCTTTTAACCCGAATCAGCTAGTTAAGGAGCTCAACTGGCAATTATGATTTTATGAGCGCCTACAAGTATAATTGTCACTGAGGGAGTGTGAGAAAAAAAACCACAATAGTTGTATGTAGAATCAAATCTACAGGGAAAGCCCTGTATATTTTTGTTTCATGTATATTAGTTTCCCCAAGGAAAGTGTACTTCTCAGTGTGTGTTCACTCTGGGAGCAGAGACACATTGTGCAAACTCTCCATTAGTCACTGTCTTATACTGGATGATGGGAGATGTGCCTGCCTGGAGAACTGCACGCTTTACCCACTGAGCAGCTCTCTTGTTTGTAAAGGTCCCTTGTTTGCAAAGAGAGCCTGCCTTGGCTAGTGGTCACACCATCGTACACCAGCTCCCAGCAGTAAACTCGAGGGCTTGGACCCTCAGTGAACCTCAGTCATAATAACTCATGCAGACCCCATAGCAGAGTCTCTAGGACAAGGGACAAATAGTCCATAGCACAGTAACTACCTACTTAAAATGAGTATATAAACTGGGAATGTTAACGTGAGCATTCTTACTGCCTGGAGGGCAGTGATCTTAAAAGATTTCAGGTCAGAGGCCACTAGATCTGTGATTACTTTATGATATACAAAGTAACCAGCGAGGGTGTGACAGTCACGAATATAGCGGCAGCACAGCACCCTTCGGGGTCACTCGGTTCCTAGCCCAGTGATGTAAGGCATAGAACATTTGTTAGGAATGTGCAGATGGTGGGTATGGCCATGTGTGTGACTTTTCAACATCCAACCTGTATATTTTAGTGTAAAGGCCACTGTGTGAGAATTGTCCTGTGTTATTTCCCAGGTGTTTTGTGGATAAAGTGACCAGAACAACTGAATGCTGAAGGAAATCTGAGTTATTAAAATAAACTATTACTAATGTGTTTTCTCTGGAGCTATAAAATGTAAATATTTCAAAACAATGAAAATATAGTTCATTTAATTTCATAGATTTAACCTGAGTGCTTTTCATCTTTTAAAGTACACGCCAGATACCACGAAACACATCTTTTTAAATTGTACAACTTATCCATTTTTTTTAAGTATATTGAGTTTTAGAACCATTGTCACACTCCATCTCTTTCTCCTTTGCCCCATGTCTGTCATAAAGCTTCTGCTGCGCGGCCTTGCCCGTTGCGGGCAGTTCGTATGAATGTAACCGTACATCGTGTGACCTCTTCACTCTAGCAGGCTCCCGGGGCTCATCCTTGTTGAAACACGTATCGGTACTTTGCTTCTGTTTGTGGCTGGACTGAAGTCCACGGTATGACAGTTCCTTTTTGGTTCTCCATCCGTTGTTGACAGACACTGGGTTTTGTTTCCTCTTTGGGGCTCTCATATGTATTGCTTATGAACACTCATGGTCAGGTTTTTGCTTGGGCTTATATTTTATCTTAGGTGTCACATCCAGTAATGTAGTGTAATTACTGGGTTACAAAGTTTGTTTAACTGTTTGAAGATAACCATACTGTTTTTCAAAGTGTTTATACTATTGTCCATCTCTGCCCACAATGGGAACACTAGTTTGAGGCTTCAGGTTTCTCCACAGTTTTGCCAGTATTTGCAGTTCCGGTGGGGGCCACCCCAGGGAGTCCGAAGTGTGCTCCCATACTGTGGGGGGTGTCTGCACACTCCTGACTGCAGCTGCGTTTCTTCTGTCTGCTGTAATTGTTATAGACCTAGAGTGTGTGGCATTACTGTCTATTGCTTTGGTAGGGAAAAAAATGAACTCTAATCTTTTCACACTGAGTCCACAACATTATCTTAACCACTCTCATTTTTAGTTCCTCAAAAGCATTGAAAATTAGGAAGATACTTATCTGTGGACCAGCAAACTGACCGAAACAAAGGGATCTACCCAAGGTCACATGGCTGTTCCCTGGAGCCTAGGTCCTGGCCTCTCACCTCTTCCTGACAGCACGTTGCCTGGTTGGAAGCCTCCTGGTCCAAGCTCAGGTGGATGCAGACATTTGTTTTCCGACCTGACAGTTCCAGCCGCAGTAGGGCACAGGTTCTCACGCTCCAGGACTTGTACTGCATTTAAGATTAATGCTGCGATGATAGCTGTCCCCATGCGTTCTTACTAACCCGAAACTTTCCTTCACCTTTGCACAAATATTTTTCAGACCTGTCCAGCTCACCCCCAGGACCTTATGGTCAAGAAATGTATGTGTTCCGATCTGAGGAGAGATTCAAATCCCCACCCATCCTGCCCCCTCACCTACTCCAAGTTATTCTTAACAAGGACACTAATATTTCAGTGAGTATCCTTGAGCAGGTTGCTAGAGCGTCTGGGGATCTCTAGGACTATCAAGGCCAAAATGAGTGGCCTTGGCCTAGGTGTCATAGTGACAATAATAAGCCATGTGCACAGCAGCAGCATGGGAGAATCCTTTCCCAGATTGAACTGTAACTTCTTTAGGTACCAATAGCAGAATTTATCAATGTCTGTTTCTAGTTCAATCAAAACCAAACTGCTGAAGTTGGTATGGAGTCTGACTTCTATTACAACCCAAGATAAGGGGTATTCTCATTAGGGGATATACAGAAATTCACAACTTTATATTAAATATTTTAACTACGATTTCACTTAGTTGATAGCTGCTAGGAAGATTATTTTTCCCCTTTAACCCAAACCATCTAAATGTCTAAGAAAGGTTTTTGTTATAATTCTCTTAAGGAAAATTAGTGGATGCTGGGGCTTAGCATTTCTGCCCAAGACCGAGGATTTTTCCGTTTTATGATCTGGGAGTGTGTGACTTGTAGGAGACACGGTATTCCTATTTAGAGTTCTCAACAGTCCAGAGAGCTCTGGGGGGAAGAAAGCTGTTTGTCGTGTGTGTTTAATCCCATTTGGCAGGTGTGTCTTTTCTCCTAGTGTGACCCAGCCCTACTTCCTGAGCCTAACCACGTTATGCTGAACCATCTGTATGCACTGTCCATTAAGGTGAGTGGCGGCCCGTGTCTCCCACAGCCTCTTAGGGGGAGGGGAAGGGGAGGGGAGGGGAGGGGCCCTTGAGCTCTTCAGTGGCAAGCTTGCTGCTGTTTTGAAGCTACACTTAGCAGATTATAGACGAGCCATCTCTTCCTAACTTGCATGCTGTCAGATTTAAACCTGTCCTGTTGGGTCAGCCTGACTCCAGGCTCTCTCAGTCGCTCCGCCATTTGGAATTGACCCAGCACCCTGGATGTCTAAGAAAGCCACCTTTTCCTTTAAGGGTGGGTAGGAAATTCCATAGTTCTCTCCAGGTCAGAGAGGCCGTTTGCAGTTCACCCTTGGCATTAAGCGGCAATTGGACCTGCTTTGGGGCTTACAAATGAGTGTCAAGAAGGGCCATTTTCCTTTCTTACTACAGTTAACATTTCCTTCCGGGAATGGTTGCCAGCATAGTTGTTTTTGTTGCTAGTCTTGAGTCCATTAGTATAGTTTGGAATGAGAAGCGGAATAAAGTAGTAAGTCAGTATTTCTTCATGACCTTGTATGTGCCAAATACTTTCTGACTTCTCTTGTCAGCGTCAGAGCCATCAGGTAATAGCTAATGGTAACTATTATCCTTTGTATGAAAAAGTTAAAGGGGGGACATGGAGAGGTGTAAAGACTATTGTATATTATTCAGGGATACCAACCAACCCCACATCAGGAACTAGATTGGAACTGAGTTAGATTTGACAGCAAAACCAGCCTCTTTTATTTCAAGTTGTCTCTTTAAAAGTAAATGTATTGGTTAGTGTTGTCAACTTGAAAAAAATTTAGGACAACCAGAGATATGAGTCTGAGCATACTTATGGGGAATTAATGTATATATTAATTGGCATACGGAGACCCATCTTAAATGTGAGCAGACCATTCCCTGGACAGGGTACTGAGGACTGGGTAAAGTGGGGGAAAGCACGCCAAGCACAAATGTGCACACGTGTGCAACACACTCAATCGTTCCAGTGTCCTGACACCTCGGCTTCCCTGGCGGGACGGACTATAACCCCGAACTGTGAGCCAGAATAAACCTTCTCTCCCTTACAGTGTTTTTGATGGGGTATTTTGCCACAACAGTGGGTGGCTGTGGAAGACTGAGAGCCAGGAAGAGCCAGCAGCCACCCAAATTAACTAACGAATCCACTGTYTGTGCTTCTCTCCTCTGCAGGACAGTGTGATGGTCCTTAGCGCAACCCATCGCTACAAGAAGAAGTATGTCACGACGCTGCTGTATAAGCCCATCTGAGGAAGGCATCACTCCTTGCCTCCAAGGATTCTGGAGAAACATCTCCCTTGCCTTTGAACTGAGCTGGCCTCCTCGGAGGTTGGCAGGTTGATTTGTTTTGAGGCTGATGTGTGTGTCAGAGCCTCTGATAGGGTGCTCTGCTTTGCATTTGATTGCAGATGAGAGCTTTATGAGTTCATGGAGTTTATTTTAAGAAACACAAAACCATATATATGCATATGAGAAGAAGGTGACTAGAAGCCTCCTGGCCCAGCTGTCCACGTTCTCTCTGCCTGTGAGTAGTCGCCAGGGCCTGACTGGGAAGCTGTGGCTGCAGGATGGGTATGCCGGGAGCTTCTTTTTCTAAAGTGAAAGAAGAGCAAACTCTCAGGATCCTTGTTGGGCAGAGGTTCTGGACCACTGGTGTCCAAGGGTCAGCTGTGTGCCAGGCTGCTGCCCTCCTTAGAGCTGCCTCATTGCAGGCTGGCTTTCCTTGCATGGACTGATTCTATATTCCCACACTGTGTGACACAATCTGCTGTGTTTTTATATGACACTAGACACCCCACAAGAACCCTCCTCATTTCATGTGCCCCATTTAATAGCTTCCCTCCGATCTCATACATGACCCAGTAATGCAAAACTCACTGGGCGAGGAACCCTTTTGAAAAGTTTGTGGGATTAGGCTCTCCTTAGAGACTGGAGGTGCCAGGGTCTCCTTTTTAGCTCAGTGAAGGCCTAACTGGTGTGTTACAATTTATTTTAACATCTAGAGAAAAAGAAATGCAGATCTTTGTGTTTCAGTTTGGTCGTGTATATTGGCTGTATGGGCCTGTTTCCGGTTTTTCCTTATTACAGCATTCAGTTTGTAGATAGGCTTGGAATTCGGGAAACCTTCCGAATCCAAAAAAAAATCGAAAGATTTTTTTATGTGCCTACATTTTTCTTTAAAAATGTAAAAAAAAAAAAAAAAAAAAGCATATCCATCCATTTTAACAGGCCAGTAAAGAACCTCAGGCTGTTGACAAGTGGTCTTAAGATTGTCTTCTCTAGTCTAGGCACTTGTACAGTCTTGGATTAGTATGGCCAGCCATGTATACCTCGCTGCCCCAGCACAACGCTAGACACAAGTTCATGCAGGCTCATTGGATGCTCGTGCTGGGTTTCCCTACTTGTAAAGATGTGTAAGGCAAGGAGCTACCCCCAGGATTCATAACCATGCACAGTGTTGCTCTTTGCACCAAATATTAACCAAGTATTTTTTTTCTTTTGCCTCTTCCTTTTAAATGTGCTTGATGATGGAATGGGGTCACTGATAACCACTGACTGAGAAGTATTCCAACCTACTCAGGATTCAAAGAAAATATTTTTCCAAGTATCTTGACACTTCCATTTTGCAGATAAATGTAAGTTAAACATTAAACACCGCTTATGGTTGAGAGACGTCATGTCTCCTGAGATGGGCCAGCCACATGGAAAGGGACCTACTGGTCAGTTGAGCTACCTCCTGGCTTTCCCACACGGGCGGCACAGCAGTCCTCTGCACACCTTTGAGACCTCTGACCACAAGCATGAATAGGAAGATGGGGACGTTTCTGTTTCACGGGGGTACAGATGCTCAGCGCCTTGGTAGATGACCTGGGAGATGCCGTTTCAGCCATCCCAAGCCGCCTCCTTCAACTGAGATTCTTGTGGAGAACCCTTGTGGTCTAGTCAGCTTTCTGAATTGTGTGCCATTTTGAAAACCAAGGTCTCATCTTGGTTTTTAATCAGCTCTTTAAGACTCTTCAGTTACATGAGAAGGTTTTATTTATTTATTTATTCTGTTTTTCCTCAGTGCTGATTTAGAAGTGGGCCACATAGGAGGATTGAAAGGCTTGATTGTTCCACAGTGGGATCGTTGTATCTGTCTCTCCACTTCCTGTGCACAGTGCGATCTGGGATCATCTGTGTTTGCATATTAAGTTTTTACTCCACACCGTTGTAGAAGGGTGAGGAGAGCTGTCTTCAATCTCTCAGACTGATCCTTCTCAGTGAGGTGAGGCTGTGGTGACAGAGGGCTTGGTGCTGGTGACCCTCACATCCTTCTCATCTGGAAATGAAGGAGACAGAAGGGCTGGCTGACGACTCACTAGCACTGTCCCTGTCCTGGCCCCTGACCCTGTCACCAGGAAACACTTGTGAAGAGACAGAGGAGGGTACTGCTTTTCTCTTAGTTACTTTAAGGGACAGTTTGTTTTCTACAATAAAAAGTTGGGCAGAATTCAGAAAGGGCAAAACTATTTATTTTTCCTTCTCCACCTATGGGAATTTTGCAGGATCAGTTGGTAGAGTAAAACAGCCCTAAGGAGAGCACTTACAGTGTAGATCAGTGCCTGTGAGGAAAGGACAGCAGGAACTGAAGGGTCAGGAGCTCGGCACCGGAAATGCCCTCTTCAAGAGTTCAAGCAGACAACACAGATCCTTGGATTTTATTGTACAATTAGCAGCCCAGAAACCGTCGTCTTTTGTCCTGTTGCCCTATTCTCTACCTTTCCTCTGCACTCTGTTTGACTTCACTTATCAGTAAGAGGTTCACCAGGGCTCAAGGCAGATGTGACCCAGACAGCGTGAAGAGCTTTCACACCATGGTTATTAGCTTCCTGTCAACCTAGACCTGAGTAGGATTTAGCCAATGTAAGCCACACCTCTGAAGGACACAGCTAGCTTCTTCAAGAGCTTCTTGGGTCTGAAGTACAAAGGAAGAATCCCCGTTTCTGAGAGGAACCTTGGCCCATCCACTCCTGTTGGTTTTGGTTTCTTGTAGATCTAATGGATCTTTTGTAAACCTTTTCAAAAATGTCACTATTGCATGCATGCTGCTAAGGTGATGTGACGTGAAAGTGAGAACAGGGCTTTTAAATGTTTGACCTCAAAACAATATGCAATAGTCCCTGTGTGGGGGGGGCTGTGTGTGTGTGCGTGCACATGTGTGTATGTGATATTCACTGTTCTCAGAGATACTTGTCCTCATATTCTTGTGATTTGGGGCTTAAGAGCAGATAAATATTTTGTTCTTGTGTTATGACTAATCCTCAAAGCCAAGTTCTTGCTGTCTTCTGTGGGCTGCAGACTCCAGTTACTCATGAATATGAGACCTGGAAGAAATAAGGGTCTCTCAGGACTCTGGTCTAGGCATTTGTCCGTAAGTGACAGTCACAACTGGAGATTAAAAAACTGATTTCTGCAGTGAAGATAAGTGTTTGGAGTAAAAAATCCAATTGTTTCAATTATAGGAAAGGAAAAAAAAAATCACAAGTCTCTTGTAGGATCCACTGCCTCTCGGATTTAAAACTGGATCTGTCACAGCTTGTGCTGCTTCTCACCCGTGCAATGAAGTAGCAAGCTTCATTCAAAATAAAAATGTTTAGTACTTCCAACATAAGGTGGGGTTGATTTGAACTAAGTGTGGCGCAGAACTTTTGCAGTAAGTTTGATGTGAAATACCAAATATTAGAGATTTGTAGGTGTCAGATCACATAGTCAAGGAACATCTGCAGTAAGTGTTGGCCATCTTGGGCTCCCTCCATAGCCCAGCCTAGTCCTCAGCGGTTTAGGACAGCCAGACATCGCGTCAGTCTGGCCTAAATTCTGCTCTGGGTGGCCTGTTTGAATTTGGTGGGTGTTGTTTGTTTACACTGTAGCACTTTGAGTTTGTCATAAAGCAGGGGTGACTTACTTTGAAGGCAGTAAGTGTGAGTCTCTCAAATGGTGCTGTTTGTGACCTTTGATGCTGATATGCAGAGCTGCCTCAGTATTTCACAAACCAGACACACGACTGAAGCTTCTCTCCATGTGTGACTCACCACGGACTCTGCCTGAAAACTGAATAATGTAACACAAAAATGTGGTTTGTTTTTCCATAAAACTGTTTAATAAAAGCATTATACAGCAATAATATGTGAGTTACTTACTGATTCAATTGTCAAAAGCCTGATTAAAACCTAGGTATTATCAGAACCTGAAGAATATGAATTGTCATGACAAAGTAGAAACTATCACTGGAAGGATACAGCTGCAATTTGTCCTTTTTCTGTCCCAGGCCATGCTAACATTAATTACGGGACAGCAACTCTTAAGTACTTATTATTTCCAGCATTTTTTACAAACTGTATGTTTAGCTCTGGTCCTGTGCTGGATTAGCTGAGATCTTAGGCCAATGATCATTACCCCTGGCTGCTCATTATATCCCTGATGGAGAACCTAAGCCTATTAAAGGCTATCCACTGCCTCCAACTGAGTTAAGTGGAAATCTTAGGTGTGGGCCTCACATGTATAAACTTGTAAAATTCCCCGGTGATTCTAATAGACAGGGCTGGAGACCACTGTCCTGACTCCTCTCCACTTGACTACTAGATTTCATACTGTATTCTAACAGCAGATCTCTGATGTGGTTTGTCTTAGGGTTTTACTGCTGTGAACAGACCCCATGACCAAGGCAAGTCTTACAAAGGACAACATTTAATTGGGGCTGGTTTAGAGATTCAGAGGTTCAGTCCGTTACCCTCAAAGCAGGAGCATGGCAGCATCTAGGCAGGCAGAGCTGGGCGTTCTACGTCTTCATCTGAAGGCTGCTAGGTTGAGGGTATTTAAGTCCATCCCCACTGTAACACACCTACTCCAACAAGGCCATACCTCAATAGTGCCACTCTCTGGAGCACTCAAACCATCACATGGGTTTTTTGCGAGGGGTGGGGAGGGGAGGGTCAATACATAGACACAATGCTTGCTTTCTGCTTTCTGTCCCTTCCTACAAATAGGTATATAGGCACATATTTTTGCAACCTACTTTAATAAGGGTTCAACCTCCCCTCTAGCCCACCACTTACTAAAGATAGTGGAAAAGAAAGGTTATTAGGATACGGGGAAAGTGGACCTTTTTAGAAATAGTTCTTTGGGGCAATTCCAGTCTTCGTTGTTCTAAGTTTAGTCTACTAGCAAAGACCAAACATGAATCAGCAGCTGCAGTCCAGTCCACTCCACAGATTGCACACAGGAATCAGCAACAGCAGTTCAATCCAGAAGAACCTGAGCCCCGCCATTCCGCTGAGTCTGTGGAAGCAGCAGGAATCTCGTGAGAAGTTCTCTGGTGAACTCTATGCAGTCCTCACAAGCGAAGCTCAGCAATGCAGTGCAGGGTGAATCAATACATGCACTTAGTCGGCAAAGATCGGTGAGGTGGAGCAAGGCAAATCCGGCTCCAGCTCCAGCTCCCACTGTCCCGTGAGGTCATATTTATATTCTTTCTAAGCACCATCCGTCCTTTCGTGTGTTAATAGCAAAACATCCTTTCATCTGTGTCTGCTTCAGCAAAGCATTCTTCTACCTGTCCGCCTCAGCAAAACATTATAACCCGAGTCTCCAGAAACTTCCACTCTATTGGGGGGTATCTCTGGATTATCCTCAAACCGAATCACCCTACACTGGTCACTTGAGTCAACTAAGGTCAGCGTTCTTAGGGAGACAATGACATGGGAGTGGAGAGAAGCTTGAGGGAGGAGCAGCCCATGGCCAGGTGTGTAAGGAAAGTCTACACTAGTGAGTGTAGACACCTACACTGTGAGTGAACTGTTGCCCACACAACGGTCCAGATGGCCTACAGACAAGACAGCGGGGCGTCTTGCTTGTGGAAGAATGTTCCTAATGGATCCTGGTCACAGAGATGACTACAGATGGTGCCAAAATTCTGTGAGGGCCAAACTTGTGTTGCCACGTGCTTTCTACAGTGTCTCTGGCCTTTTGTGGCTTTCTTTTGTTGTCTACTTTCCTGCCCCCATCCCACCTTTTGGTTCTATGGCAGTTCCCAGACACATGAGTGGCTCAAAGATATCATTAGTCCTTTTCTTCCAGAGGTGTTCTTAGTGCTATTTTGGACCAGGGAGAAGGTTCCACAGGGAGGGTGCTTGCCGCCAAGCTTGGTGACCTGAATTTGGTCCTCAGACTCTACACGGTCGAAGTGGAGAACCAACTCCCGCAAGTTGTTTTCTGATCTCAACATATTATTTTGATCTCAATATGCTTTTTTTTGGCAGTTCTGAATCTCTCATGAAGGTCTGTGTATGTAAGATGGAATTTTTTTCTACTTCTTAAAAAAATGGGATTTGATAGGTTGAATTGAACCTGTCCATCACTTTGAGTAGTGTTGGTGACTTGAAGGTAGAGTTTGTGACATGGTAGCAGTGTTGGTGACTTGGCACTAGTGTTGGTCACTTGGCTGTAATGTTGGTGATGAGGCGACAGCACATCTTGTTCATGAGCATAGGGTGACCTCACATTTCTTCCATGTCTTCCAGCATCATTTTCTAAGTTCTGTATTACAGATCTTTGGGGTCTTTTGAATCATGTTTTATTCATTTCATGTTATAATAAGTAGACTTATTAATTTTATATAGTAAAATTATATATAAAAATTTGATATAGTAAAAAAGGCATCAAACTTTTGTTTGATGATTTTTTTTCTATCTTGTCATTTTGTTGAATTCATTTGTGCATGTATGTAATTCTTAACATTTTCTGTATTTTAGATCACATCATCTGTGAACAGGCAATTTCACTTCTTTTCCAATTTCGCTTTTATTCACCCCCCCTTTCCCTTCCCTGCCACCCTGTCCTCTCCTTAAATACACACACACACACACACACACACACACACACACACAGACAGACATTTTATACGAGGCTGAAAAACAGTTAAGGAATATCCTAGTGTTGTGTGCAGAGTGAAATGGTAAATATGGTGGTAATCAAGGAATGTAATCAAGGAAATCAATAAAGTAACTTTCAGGAAGGATTTTCTAAACTTCTGATCTTATTGCTTCAACTTGGCTCCAGTAGGTTTGGTAATAAACACCTAAAGAATGCCAGTAAAAATTAGTTCTTAGCGTAGGAGGTTGGTGCTGTTTATATTCAAATGCTAAACTTTATACTCCAAGAACTGCTTGCTCTCAGTATACCAGCTTTTGTTGTGAAAACCTTGCCCCAAGTTAACCATGATTGGCTAATAAAGATGCCTATAGCTGGGCAGAAAAGAGGTAGGCGGGGCTTCGGTTCCCAAGCTTGGAGTCTCAGGCAGAGACCACAGGAGAGAAGAAAGAGAAGGAAGAAGGGACCATTGGGTAGGTGGATCGTAGAGAGCATGGCAGTTGGAGTAGGAGTGACACAAGCAGAACTTGGAAGGTGATATCTCGGGGTTACTGACGGGGAGGCAGACAAAATAGCACAGAGGCCTGATACCTGGCCAGCTCTGATGCTCATTATAAATATAAAGGGTTTGGGAACTGAATGATCTAAGGTGGGGTAGAAACCCCCAATTAATATTTCCCACAACACATTAGTAATGACCTTTCACTTAAGTAGTCACTGAAGTCTAGAGGCGTGCTTACAGAATAGAGGCCTCAAGGGGATTGGGTGTGTCGTAGAAGAGAGTGGGACAATACTCATCTTAGTGTCTGATACATCAATCAATAATTTTTATACTCTAATCATGATGGTATGGCTGCGGATCTAAGGGCCACTTACACTAATATCATATACAATAGTTTTCTTTTAGTGTAAAAGGTAGGGGTTATGGGTTTTGTTTAGATTTTATGTGTGAACACTGCTTCTATGTCACCTGCACTCCCCGTCCACCCCTGAGTGTCTTTCAAAATTCATGACCTCTTACTTCATTGTTGTTACATGTATGTATATGTAACATACACACACAGATATTCTTCTTAGCCAAGTTATCTTTGCTCCTATGTATGTACTAGGGATGACCACTTGGAATTGGACCTGTGTGGAAACTTATGCCTGGAAGAAACTGACTCTCCCTCTCCGGGCAGCCACTGACTGCCCACAGCTTTTCATCTAGGGTGAGGCCATGTGGGACTTGTGTTGGCATGTCAGCTGGCAGCATTAGGCTGGTCTTGTTCTGGTGACCATGTTGATAGTCGTGGGTACATTTTCTCTGTCATATCTAGGGGATGCTATCTAATGGTAGACAACCTGTGCCTCTGTTTTTCACAACCAATTGTCCTGCTTCCTTTTCTGTGATCTCCACTGAGCCTTCAATGTAGGGRGTGGGATGCAGATGTCACCAGATGTCAACCACAGCCCCTTACTCTCTTCATTTTCACCAATTGCCTATCTCCATAATTGTCTCCATCTTCTGCAAAAAGGAGCTTGTTTGAAGAGGGGTGGGTGAAAGCTACACTTACCTGTAGGAGTAAGGATGGGTATTTAGAGAACAGTAAGATGATACTAGTTTAGGAAACTGGCAGTTGAAGCTTCTCTGTGGTCCATGACCTCCCCAGGCATGAGTAGCTAGCTAGGGTTACAGTACGAGGCATGAGTACCCTCCTGTTGAGTGGGCCACAGGTCTAATCAGACAGTTAGTTGTATGTTACCCCAGGATAAAAGGGCCACTTCTGCATCCCTGTGAACATCTTGCCAGACTGATCAGTATTGTTCTCTCTTGCTTTCCACTTTAGTACTTCAGACTAAGTCTCTCTGTGAACCTGGAGCTCACTCACCTGTAACAAAAGACTGCCTGGTCGATAAGGCCCAGCAATCGCGCTGCCTGCCTCCCGGGTGCTATCGCACGGGAAGGGAGCGCAGGGCCACGGCAGGACTTTTGGTAGGGATCCAAACTCAGGACTTCAATCTACTTCAGAAGCACTTTACCAACTGAGTTACCTCTCCAGCCCTGGTCATTTTTTAAAGTAATATTTTTATTCTTTAGAATGTCACACATGAGTATGATATATTTTGATCATATTCATCCCCAGTGCTCCCAGATCCATCCCCAACTCCTCACTCGCTCCCAACTTGTCTGTTTTCTTTACTCTCATGGCATTTGATTTGTGCTGCCTGTATACCCCGTGGGTATTTGGACCATCCGAATGAGCGTGGTAGACCTCCAGGAGCCACACCCTTAAAACTGCGCTCCCCCAGAGCTATCAACTGCCAATAGCTTCTCTGCTAGGAGTAGAGACTCATAAGGCCTTTCCATTTTATTCTGGAATGTCGGCTGCCTTCATCTGTTGTTGGCAAATACAGATGCTGTGAGTTCATGGGTTCTGTCATGTCCAGAAGACACTTTTGGTCTGGTCCTCCCTGTCCATTGGCTTTTATGATCTTTCTGCTTCCCTTCCTCAATGATCCAAAGTTTTGGAGCAGCTAAGTCATCATAAATGTGGGAAATCAGGTTCAATCATGAAATTATTGACCTGAGTCCCACTTCTCAAATATAAGAAGACAGTGGCTTTGGTAGGTGGGTAGAAGAAGGCTGGCAGGGGTTCCTATAGAGGCTCGTTAGCCACRTGGCTAAACCATCTTTTGATGCTCCAGCTGGCCSTGTGAARTCAGAGCTGTGTTCCCTGTGTCTTTCCAGGAATCTGTCACATAGGCAGGMTTTTCTCTTTGGAGAAACTCTTCTTTCTAGATTAAATTATTTCCATATTTGGGAACAGTTGAGGCCATCTTTCTTATTTTTTCCTATTTTCTCCCTTTCTCTTTTTAATATAACACATGAATCCATCCTCGTTGTTAAGTCACTCATATAATAAAATAATACTTTGAGAAAAATCGAATTCCATTCCTCCCTACTTTCCCAGGGCAGCCACTGTTGACCAGACTGAAGCTGCAGCTGTGATTCCTGCTCTTACTCTTCTGGGGAGAGAAGCAACGCAAGCAAGGAAAGGCTCCTTTGGTCTGGTGACCTCAGTGGTTCCTGCCCATGGCTGGCTGGCACCTTGCTTTCAACCTGAGGCGAGGCCAGGATCTTTACAGCAGGCAGTGCCTGTCGGAGCAGGGAGCACATGGGCCTGTGCAGATGCTCAGTCCATTGCCATCAGGAGGCAGAGAGCCGAGGGAAGAGGAAGAAAGAGGGAAAGAGACCTGCTCAAGGCACGCCATTCAAATTTTCCCTTCAATGACCCATTTTCTCCCACCAGGCTTCATTTCCTAACACTCCCTTGGTGAGATTTGAGCCCTCGGGATCCCTAGGTCTGTCCTGGGTCCACCCCTCAAAGGAGCTGGAGCCCAGGCTTCACCCGAGCCTTAGGAGAAGCGAGGGGTATTGAAGACTTCTAATCCAAACCTTAGCCACACAGACTCATGTGTCGTGACCCATGCCTTTAATCCCATCACTCCGGAGGCAGAGGCAGAAAGATCTCTGTGCGTTCAAGGCCAGCCTGGTCTACAAAGCAAGTTCCCAGACAGCCAGGGCTATTAACAGAAAGACCCTGTCTTGAAAAACGAAAAGAGTTCATAGTGGCCAATGTTGGCTGTGCACAGGTCTGAGTGGGAGACACTGTGCCAAGGGGTGTTTGCAGGTCTAGCTGCAGCAGTTTTGAGAATCTATGCCACAGTCATGCACTTTTCCCTGATCTGTATTTGGGTTGTATTTGGGAAGCCACCCATATTCTGAATACTAAAATGTAGATGCTTTCCAAACTACCACTTGGCTCCAGGAAGGAAGCACGTGTCCCTCTCCTACGTGTCGATCTCAGCTGTGGTTTGCTGACCTTTTCATTCTAAAGTAGCAAGTGTCACCCGGTTTTCTCCCCTTCTTAATGACCCCACAGGCTCCACTGGCCCCCCCCGCTCTGTACGCATGCTGACGTAGCCACGAGGGGGCGCTGAGAGGAACTGCCACCAGTTTGAAAGGCACACTGTGCTCAAGCACAGCATTGCAGTTTCAGGCGATTTAGCGAAGTGTCACCGAGTCCCCAGCTCCGAATCTGTCCGGTACTCACCTAAGGTCAGAGCTGCCCTAGCCCCAAGGGCTGTCCTGATCGTTTCACCCTGTCTCCCGCACAGACCCTACCGCGTTCTGACCAGAGATGCAATGATGCTCCTCTAGCGGGTGCCCCGCCTTACTTTGTCCCTATGGTTGCAACTTCCCAATGATTTGTGTCCTGGACTGCGTGCGGGGGGCGGGGGGGGGGCTCGGAGAGCATGAAAGAGAGGGGCAAGAACCGAAGAAACAGAACAGAGGCGGAGGCTGGAAGAGAATTAGGGGATTGGGATAGAAGTTATTAGAGCTTTCTGGACAATACGGGGGKGGGGGGACCTACAAACAAAATAAAACCTTTTTTGAAGTTGGGCCGGGGAGCGCTTGCGCAAGGGATTGTATGTCAGAACAAGTGACCAGCAATACAGGAACGGCCAGCCGTGCACTTCCCTGACCCCAAAGTGTTAAACCCACGTTCTCATTGTATGAGAGTCACTTACCCCGCATCATCCCACACGCCAAGAGCTGAACAGAACGAACGTGAGTGCGTGCGATTCTTCCGGTTGTGAATTAGGGTGCTCATCCTGACCGTAGAGAAAAAAATCGTGGGGTGTAATAGAAGCCGAGAATAGGTTTGGTCGCCTATTGTGAGTCAGAGCATCTCTGTCTATGTGGTTCCATGGTGTAATGGTGAGCACTCTGGACTCTGAATCCAGCGATCCGAGTTCAAATCTCGGTGGGACCTTCCTCTTTAGTCGACACAGGATCCATTTTCTTTCTGGCTTAGCACAGGAAGGAAAGGGTGCTCGAGCAGGCCCTGGCATCACCCGGGCTCTAGGTCATTTGCACTCCGCATTTGCGTCCTATCTCTCAGCTCAGAGACACCAATCCAAGTGGCCCGAACACGACACCGCAATACACCTCAGCGAGCAGCCTGGCCTTGTCACGACTCCACGACCCTCAGGTCTGCCGTATTTTCGGGTGAGCGGAGGCCGAAAGGACTCCCACACCGGCGAGGCGGCGAGCGTACCGCGTCCTGGCTGCCGGCACACTCGCGGCACCTTCGCCTGTTCCTGCACTCGATGAAGGGAATTAGCGAGCTAGCCCTTAGCTCGGTCTTGGGTTTGAGCAGTTTCAGGGCGTTTTAGTTCATTGAGCTTCTGAGATTCAATTAATCCAGAAGAGGCCGCTGTTGTCTCCTAAACTGAGACAAAACTGAGTTTGGATCGCAGCGCTCCAGATGGCTCCTCCCCGCGCCACTACTCTGAAATCAGCCGCCGCATCGTCCTCCTGCCAGAACTCTGCCCCAGGAAAATTCCACTGGAGAAGGCCGTGGGAATGTTAGAGGAAGGTTTGAATAGCTTTCGCATGTAAGCGCCCGGAGAAATTTAAATAATCGTTTTCCTGTGGTTGGAATTTTGGGTAATTATGAAGTACTGAAAAGTATAACTGCTGTTTTAGAGAGTTCAGATCTGAAAAGAAATGGGAGGTCCCATCAGAGGTGGTTGAGAGAGGTGGGGAGGTTTAAAAAAAAAAAAAGTCCCAATACTTCAGCCAAAAGGGCGGAAGACTGGCTGCGTCCCCTCCCCCAGGTAACCTAGAGACCTAGAATGGAAAGTCTTCTTACCGCAAGTAAAACTTCAGCCCCTCAGAGCTGGGCCGGTGCTTCTCCGGAAAGTAAACTTCTCTGGTTACTTAACGTCTTCAGCCATTGGGACCTCGGCTTCCCTCGGTGGTGGCTCCAGCACCAATCGCCAGCGTTTCATTTCACTCTCAACGAGTCCCCTAGCTACCAGCGGAGTCCCAGCAGTCGTGATTCAGTGGGGAGTGACTGGACTCTGCTCTGGTCCCAAATTCTGGGGTATGCACCCCCATCCCCCTATGAAATCTGACCCGGGGGCCCAAACTCTAAGTAATGATACAGGCAAACTCCTTCTGAGACAAAA
Source organism: Apodemus speciosus (assembly GCA_002335545.1). Taxonomy (NCBI): domain Eukaryota; kingdom Metazoa; phylum Chordata; class Mammalia; order Rodentia; family Muridae; genus Apodemus; species Apodemus speciosus. Next base: position 165,772 of record BDUI01000483.1, on the reverse strand, counting down.
AAGAGAACTGTCTAGAAGCTTCCCGAGACCCCTTACTTTCCCCATCTCTGCACACCGCAGGGCAATGATAGAAAAAGTGTAGCCAATAGTTATGAAAGATTTTGCATAATCCTGTTACAGGGTTTGGGGAACAGACTGTTCCAGAACAGACATTTTGAGGGTCTTCTAGTTTGCTTTGCTGTCGCTCRGATAAAACATTCTAACTAAAAGCAACTGGGATAGGAAAGGGTTTGTTTCATAGATCGTCGAGGGAAGTCAAGACTTAAGGCAGGAACTTGAAGTAGAAACTGTGGAGAAAAGCTTACTTGCTGACTTGCTCTCGAGCTCTGGTCCAGCATTCTTATTTAGCCCAAGCTTACCACCTAAGGTATGGGCTATCATCCGCTGTGAGCTGGGCCCCACTAGTCAACTAACGATCAAGGAAATGATACATAGACACGCCCACAGGACAATCCCATCTAGGCAACTTCCCAAATGGGGCTGTTTTCCTTGACACACTGTTAAGTTGACCACCAAGATTAGCCATCATAGGAGGACACTTGAAATAGACGTGCTGGAGTCTGGGACAAGAGAGCCCTTTTCACTCCCACCGTCTGCGTTTCACAAGTTTAAGCAACACAGTCACTTCACCAATATAATGCACTATAACATCCGCCTGCTGTGGTCTGCGAAGATGTACTGGCCAGCAACGCTCTCCAAGGAGCTCGTCTGACTGAGAACCGAATTTCTGCGTCTCCTGAGGAAGAAGAACTTAGGAGTGCAGTTGTGGGTCACAAACAGGAGCGAGGAGCAGCAAGGACACCGGGATGGCATCGGCTCCGGATTTGGGAAACTTCTTTAGTTCCTGAACCCCCGGACTCGGAAGGGCAACAAAATGAGCATGCCTGCACGCCCAGTCCAGGCTTCACAGAAAAAGACAGCAGCTTCGGTTTCCACTAAAGGAGAAGGCACCACTGAGATTTGAACACGGATCGCTAGACCCAGAGTCTAACATTGACACCATTACACCATGGAACCATAGTCCGGAGCAGCTTCTGACTGGCTGTGGGATTTGTATGCAAATCCACCCTTACCCCACCTCATCCCCGCCCTCAAGAATTTCCTTCCCAAGCACTCATCCTTGTCAAACCGGATCCAAACACTATAGATACGCCGGAGCAGTCTGACGACCCGCTGTGAGAGTGAGTCCGGCTCACGTCCTCCTGGTCAGCTCTCCTTTCAGGCTCCGCCCCAGTGACCTGACAATAGCCCGGCACGCCCGACTCAGTGTAAACCCGGCCGCTTGCCCCCTCCTCACTCTCTGCTCTCTTACTCTCTTCCCTGTACTCCTCTGCGCTCCCCTCTCTCTCACCCTCTCCCTCTCACTCTCCCTCTCCCTCTGCGCCCTCTCCCTCTCCCTCTCCCTCTGCGCCCTCTCCCTCTTCCTCTCCCTCTGCCTTTCTCAGTCTGTACTGCCTCGACTCCCCTCCCCATACTCTAAATAAACTCTGTTCCTTACTCTATCCATTGTACGGCTGGTACCTCAGTGGGAAGAGAGGCGTCACTCGGCACAGGCCCGCAGAGGCGCCCCCTCCACCTCACCATAAGGCGCCGCTACCAAACATAT
>BDUI01000483.1:150532-161347 GCA_002335545.1 Apodemus speciosus | reverse complement strand
TTCTTTCTTTCTTTCTTTCTTTCTTTCTTTCTTTCTTTCTTCCTTTCTTCCGACTCTGTTAAGTCCAGTGTGATCCCAGCCTCACTGTGACGCCAAGGATGGCCTTGAACTTTTACTTTGAGATCCATTTATTTTGATTTTTGTGTGTATTTTCAAAGTTTAGGTCAAATAAGTTATAAAGAATTAAATAATTTTTTAAATATCTGCAGTGAAAGCAGGACCAGAGAGGGTGGTTGGAGGTGTGTGGACGTGGAGCGAAACTCTCGGCTCTCTGACAGGCAGATGATTGACAAGCAGTGACCTTCGGCCTGGTGGAAAGAGTAAAGCAACGCCTGTTCTGCTGCCTTTTGCCCTCCCTATCCACACAGACAAGCCTCTCCTTGTTTGGAGATCTTGGCCTCTAAGTTGATGAAGCTTGGTGCGGGCACTGAACTCTTGGGGTGTAAAGACTCCCCAGTCCACACTCAAAGAAGCTTAAAACTCAGTCCAGCGGCGGCAGGAACCAATAGAACCAGCTTAGTAACAGGAAGATGGGGATGGAGCTCGAGACAGCGCTGAACTCTCTAGATCCTGGAATTTAGGGACAGAAAGAATCTCTCGAGACAGTACCCCACAGTTGAAGGCTGGCAAGTACTGAGTCTGTGTCGTATTCACAGATCTCTTTAGACAGCCACACAGGGGGAGCTAGAAAAGCAGGAAGGAGACAGAACTGGGTGGTGCGACGGATGTTCTTGGTTGCCAGCTTGACCACATCTGGAATGAACTAAGATCCAAGTGGCTAGGTACACCAGTGAGGGATTTTTTCCTTAATTAAATCATTTGATGTGGAAAAACCTACTTTCAGTCTGGATCTTTTGAGGTAGGAAGATCCACCTTTAATCTGAGCCCACATAAAGGACATTCTACTTTCCCATTAAACCTCTCTAGAAAACTCCCTCAGGGGCAAACCCAGAAGTGTGTCTTTTAGGTGGTTCCAAATCCAGTCAAGTAAACAGCGAAATTAACCAGAGAGGAAAGGCGGAGGCACCCAGCCTCCACTAAGGGTTCTCGGTCCCTCGGGTGTTACTGTTTTAACGTAAGCTGAACTAATAAACTGTACGTGTATATGTGTATTCACCCTATTGGCCCTATTCCTTGAGAGAATCCTGACTAATGCAGGGGTAGTAGTCAAAGAAAAAAAACCTGTAGAGTTCAACAACTTTTGCAGTCTACTGGTCTCCGGGAAGCCGCCCTATGTAGTGTAATTAACAATCAAAACTATTGTACAGTACCAAGAACTTACTTTTGAAGAATTCAGGAGATATTCTCATAGCATATCTGTCAACGTTTTTCTTTGTTTTGTTTGTTTTTAAAGTAACTTTTTAAAAAAAGATTTATTTATTATATGTAAGTACAATGTAACTGTCTTCAGACACTCCAGAAGAGGGAGTCAGATTTTGTTAAGGATGGTTGTGAGCCACCATGTGGTTGCTGGGATTTGAACCCAGGGCCTTCGGAAGAGCAGTCAGGGTTCTTAATGACTGAGCCATCTCTCCAGCGCCCTTAAAGTAATTTTTATTGGCCTGATGTCTAGGGGCTCCCCGCCTACACCTGCTAACCTAGGCCTAATCCTGGAGGCTTCTAACCTCTGTACAATCTAGTCCAGGCCTAGAATGTTTTCGGCCTCTGAGACTTACTGCTGAATACGTTCACCTCTTCCTAGTTCTTTCTGAGCTCTGGCYGGCTGGTTCAACTCAGCTATTCTGGTTCAAACTCCTCTCCAAGCTGACTGATTCCATCTGTTTTTTTCTCTCGGCCTCTGAATTGCTCTGCTTGGCCTCAAATCTTCTGGCTCCTTCTCATTCTCTTGCTCATTCTGTCTTTCCCTGTGTCTAGCTTGTTCTCTCTTCAATGTGTCTCTGTAAAACTCTCCTGGTAAGACTGCCTCCTTCCTCTCTGCTGTCCACTCTCCCTCTCAACTCCACTGCGCGGCTCTCCCGGGACTCTCCTGAGCTCCTGCTCCATACGCTCTTCTGTGATGTCTGTGTATCCCTGAAGTAGCCCCCCTTTCCTTTCTTCTTGGTTGGCAATATCCTATTTTGTCATTAGCTTTCTCTGATTTGTCACTTTGTCTGCCACTCAATTAGACGTCACTTTCAAACACAGGTGCTTCCTTCTACACACCACCTTTACCTTCATCGTGCCCGTCAGGTAGGGCCACCAAGAGCAGCTGGCAAGAGCACAGGGCAGCTGAGCATCTACTCCTAAAGCTCAGCTGGGTGCAGTGACCACAGGACTTCCTTTCCCCAGGCTGCCTCCAGGTACTCAGCTCACATGATACTCCACCAGGAAAGGGACCTTTGTCCTGGTCTCCTGCTGTCCACTGCATCTGGTGCCTTCGGGGACCAGGCCCGGCTGAGTAGGAGGAGAGGAGAAACCCCTGGGGAGGGGCTAGGGTGTTCCTACTCTTGCCTTCCTACCTGATGTGACTTAGCATCTGGGCAGCAGGCAGTGGCCTCACAGGAAAGAGAGTGTCATGGAAGGAAAGTGTCATGTGGGACACTTATCAGAATGAATCGAGTCTGGGCTAAGAATAGAAGTTTTCCAGACTTCCACATGCTGACCTTGCTGTGGACAAGAAATCGAATCATCTTTTTTGGCTTCTCTAAAATGGTTAACACATGTAGTTCATAGAAGCTGTAGCATTCTGACAGTCCGTTCACGAGCACTATAAGAGAGAAAAGGGCCGCTCACAGCACTTAGCTTAGGGACTTGAAAAACCCGGTAGTGGAATGAGGTAGGATATCAGATCGACTAAATGGCTTAACAGATAACCCAATATTTCCCCTTGCTGAGTAAGAGCCAGGTGTCGTTAAGTGGCTCCGCCTCACTCATTTCACACAGTGGCTTAGCGAGGCTGGAAAATAAGCTGTGTGTATGACGTCAGTGTGTGCTGGGAGGAGGGATCATACTGAAAAATTCCATGTGTTGACACTGATGATGAAGAAGATGATGATTAAAAAGATGATGATGATGATGATGGGTTCCAGGTAACTCTAAATGACCAGGGACCAGTGAGCCCAAGTGAAAGATTGGGAAGGGTTTATACAAGTGTGGACCACAACAAGATTAGAGCAGCTGAGGTTTCAGAATCAAGGGTCAAGGCAGATGGCTGATCTCAGGGCTCCAGTGGTGCAAGCTCAGGTGCTGTGGCCTTTCCGTGCTGTGACTCCCAGGAGTCTGACTAAGGCTGACAAAGCAGTATTTAATCACTTGACCCCCAGTAAACTAAAATTGAGAGGAGTGGCATATCTTCTCCTCCTCCTCCTTTTCCTCCTCCTCCTCCTCTTTCTTCTTCTCCATCTCCTTCTCCTTCCTCTTCCTCTTCCTCTTCCTCTTCTTCTTCTTCCTCTTCTTCTTCCACCTTTGGCCTAAGGCCGTGGAAAAGTAAACAGATTTTTTTAAACACACACACACACACACACACACACACACACACACACAAACTCCCCAAATTCCACACTCAGTATATGGACTTTTGTATCTTGGCTATATACATCATATGTTTATGTTGTTTTCAATATTTAACTATCTTGGAAAGGTTTTATATTGAAATTGGATATACTGGCAGTATACCTACATATCAGTATGTATATACACGATGAACTATTGCTACAGTGAGCTATTAGTATGTCTGACTTTTTCTTACCTTTATTTATTTATTTACCTATTTATGTATCCATATGATCATGTGGGGAGGGTCAACGATAACTTGAAGTACTGAGTTCTCTTCGTCTACCATGTGGGTCCTGGAGATGGGACCCAGGTTATCATGGCTTGCTGGCAAGCGCTTCTATCCACTGAGCCGTCTTCCAGTTCAGTGTGCCTATCCTTTCGGTTGCATTGTGTGTGTTTGTTGAGAACACTTTGACCTAATATCTGCATATTTTGAGCGGAAACACTAACTGTAGTCCCAGTGCTGTCTCTAGAGTTCAGTTCTGTGAAACTGAAGCTTTGCATCCTCTGATGAAAACCTCCCCATCTCTTCCAGTGCCTCTCTGGTGGTGACCCACATTCGACTCCCCTCCCAAGTCCTTGGGTTGAGAGTGCTGGGCAGTGAAGCACTGGGTGCATCAGCAGTTAGAGAGACAGTTAGGTCAGGGGGCTCTGACGTCACGAGTAGACGGGCTCCCCCATGGATTCATAATTTCATGGCCTTTTTGGGGAAGCGGCAAAGCGTGGGAGGTAGACCCTAGCTGGAGAGAGACGGCCAGCCTCCTGAGCACGGCGTCCCTTGGCACTTGCACTGCGGGTGGTTGTGAGCCATCATGTGGGTTCTGGGAACTGAAGCCGAGTCTTCTGCAAGAAAAGCAAGTGCTCCTGATCCTGAGCTGTCTTCCCAGCCTCTGGTGTTTGTTAGGTTAGTTTTTTTTTTTTCATTTATTTTTATGATTTTAAATTATGTGCTATGGGGGTGGCATGTACACAGGAGCCTGCAGAGACCAGCGTCAGCGGATGCCCCTGGAGCTGGAGTTATAGGCAGTGTGGGCCACCTGGTATGGGTGCTGGGAACCACACGTATGCCCTCTCAAGAGCAGTGTGTGCTCTTAACCACTGAGCAGCTCTCCAGCTCTGACTCTGGGTTTCTTAATGATAGCTTCTCCTCCCCGTCCTCCCCATCCTCCTCCTCCCGCCCCTCCCCCTCTTCCCCTCTCTCCTCCTCCCCTACTTCCTCCTCTGCTTCCTCTTCCACTTCCTCCTCTTCCTCCTTCACCTCCTCCTCCCCATTCTCCTGCTTTTTATTAGGCAAAGATTGTTATTAACTCTTTTCCAAACTTTATTCCCAGGCTTCTTCAGCTTAATTTGCCCCTCAGAATAAATTGTGTATACACAAAAACTGAAAAGAGTGGACGAGTCTAGGGGGATTGGGCTTAGAATAATAGAGATCTAGATTTTTATCAGATCCATAAAAGAATTTTAAAAATAGCAGTTCCTATAGCTTCTGAAAGTGAATCCCTCAGAAGTTGCCTCAATTCAGTTTGTCTCGTTCTTCGAAGTCCCATCAAAGTTCTTCACAAGATCTGGACTACTACAACAACTCCTCCTCCTCCTCCTCCTCCTCCTCCTCCTCCTCCTCCTCCTTCTCCTCATCCTCTCCAGTAGCAAATGGTGCTTTCCATCAGCAGATCATTTGGGCGGCTTCAGCCAGTCTCCTTAAACGAGTCCCACCGCTGCTCCAAGCTGCCTGAGGCCGCTGTAAGCATTTGCTGCTGTCTCAGCAGATCCTGTAACYGTGAAGACTGAACTTCAGGGTTGTTACAATGGGGCACTGTTCCTTGGTTTGTAACCTTGCTCCCTCCTCACTATCAGGTGTGCTCAGCCTCACTTCTTTAGAAGACTGCAGTTTTCACCGCCTGGGCTGCTCTACCAACCACCTTCCTCTCTGTGGGCGGGGCCTTTCCTGGTTCATCACTGTTCATTTCATCTTGTTGAAGTGGAATTCATGGGGGGACTAGGGTTCACACTTGGGGTCTCTGGCAGACCCTCTGAGATAAGGCACATACTGGGGGACCCGGGATGGCAGCATGTCTTTCATATTTCTTATCCTCGTCTGGGAACTGGTACAGAAATGAGAAGCAAAGGAAACTGATTTCTTTATACACAGTTTGCTTTAATAGCCATCAGAAAGACTGCTTAGTGTCTTGTCACCCATCTGTCTGCACATCATGTTGGCCTTCAACACAGCCAGAGCAACATATATAAATCTATATTATACATTTATACACACACCCACATCCTATGAGCACTGTGGAGACAGAGTCTCCAGTACAGAACAGGCCTTGCCCATGCTATTAAAAGAGGCACGGGTGTGCTGTACGCGAGACATTCAATAGGCATAATGTGGCCACCAGTCCCCAGTTCCCGAGGGAAGTTAGGATTACCGGGGGCAGCGGAGTTAAGGAAGTCGGTTCAACTTGAGATCACATAAGAAAGAGAAGGTGCTATGCTAAGCGCAGGGCACGGAGAAGTTACCACTGTCGTTCGGGGTGTAGACTCAAAGACCTCTGGTGCGGTGGAAGAGACCAACGTACTACCAGGCTTGGCCCATAGGGCTGGCCTGGCTCAAGAGCGGGTCTGTGAGGGGAGTTTGGTGAGCCCCAACAATGTCCGGCGGGGCAGTGCCACTCAATGCTGTGTGCTTTTACAACTGTCTGAGGAGCGTTGGCGTCGGGACCACACATCCAGTTTGTGGGCGGTGAGGTCCTAGTCCCCTGAGTTGGCTATCTCGAGGACAGATGCAGATAACGAGGTGGGCAGCGCGTGGCTGAGGGGACTAGAAGCAGTGCTGGCAGGCCTTCTACAGTCTACATGAGTTTTGCTTAGTGCTGGGCCCAGGGGGCCTTGGCTAATCGTACTCATTGCTGGCCAGGATGCCACTTTCCTTCCTGCATGCCCCGTGAGGGCACGTCTCAGCCCTTTTGTGGACCTCCAGCAGGGCGGGGTGGACCAGGGATTCCTCAGCAGATAGGCAGCTGCACACGAGGCGGGCAGGCCCACCCTTCCTGCTCCTTTAAGCACCGCTGGCTCCGCCCCTTACGTGGCTCCTGGAAGGCAAGGGTCACAAGGCCGGAGTGCACGTCAGAGCCCTGAAGGATTTCATCTGCAGACAAGAAGAAAACAAAGCTAGTCAGCATGGCACGAGTGTTGGGGCGCCGCTGGAGGCTGGAGTGCGAGGCAGACGTTGCTGGAAGCCAGGAGCCCGATGAGGAGGGCGGGCGAGCGAGCACAGGGGTCAGGTGGGAGGGTAGCCTGCAGAAGCTTTTGAAGCCCAGATTAGACCGAAGCCTTTCACACTCCTGGACTCTGCTTGTACCTCTGTACAGAGTGGCCGGGCCCCACCCTGCTCCCTTCAGGAGCCAGTTCATGCTCCTAATCAAGTAGTCTGAAGCAAACAAGCAAACAGAAACCAAGAGAGTCTTTTATAACTCCCAAGAAAGAAGTGCTGAGGAAGAGAGGAGCAGCGCCAGGAGGAGAGACATTGAGTAGGAAGTCCTCCTGTTAGTGCCAGTCGCAGTTATCTGAGAAGGGGCGGAGCCAGCAGGGCCTCTGGAAGTGAGCTGAGCTGACTTCTACCATAGACTTGGGGCAGCAGAATCACAGAGATGAGGGGGCCAGCCAAAGTCACACGGGTAGTTAGTGACAGGCCTAACAACACAGAGCCTTCCCAGGGGCCTAAGGAAATAGAGAGGAAAGCGTCCACAGTCTGAGCCAGCGTTGCAAATGATGCTGGGTTACCTTTGCTGGGACAGGAAAATGGCTGCACAGAGGCATTCTTGTAAGTGTTGTGCTACAGAGGCTCGGGAAAGAAAGGAGTCGTCAGAGAATGAAGGGAAATTAGACCAAGACAAAAAAGAGTGTGCTCCAGCACAGCCCCGCCCCTTTCCAAGCGGGCCCTAGCACTGCGGCAGAGGCATTGGGAAGTCTGGCAGCGGCAACTCTACCCTCAGGGAATAGTTTCTGATCCTTAAGCCACATCATCTACACCAAGTCTTCTCTCACACTGCTTCCGGGGAAGAGGCCATACTTAACATTTGTGATAATCGTAGAGAACTCCGGCCAGGGAGAGGGATAGGCCATCTTCCCCCTTAAGGGTCAGCGCTCTTTTTCAGGTTTTTTCTGCATCAATGAGATCCTTACAGACAGGATGCTTCCCACCTCACAGTGCGGGGGCAGTTTGTAAGGCTCTACCCTGTTTACTTTTCCTCAGAGCCCCTTAGGAAATGTGAGCACGCAGTGGGTCTCACAGGCAGACTCCAAATGTTTCCGCCCTCAGGAGGCAACTGTACTCCATTTCCCCGRCCTACCCAGCCCACGTAAAGAACAGAAAACTAGAGAGAAAGGGAGAGAGGACACACGATGAGGGCAAGCAGAAAGGGCAGGGCAGGGAGGCGGGGCTTGCTGAGGGGCCACTCCCTACACTGAACCAGAAACCTCTTAAGAGTGTCAGCTAGCCAGGGCCCCACAGACAGGATGAGGGGTGGGCTGAGGGGTCTGCGGCTGTGGCTCAGAGCTACATTGTTGTCCTTACCTCTAAATTAGTCCGTGCTTTCTTCAAGACATCATGGGTCCTGGTCACTAGAAACATAGAACAGCCCCACAGACGTGGAAATTACCAGCTAAGTCTGGCTTGCTTGGCACATGCTCCCTAAAGCACTGCACTTTCTCTGCTACTGGGTGTGGCCTGTTGTTAACCACGCCCCCTCTATTCCCACCCTTACTCCTCAGTCCCTCCTCTCTCAACAGTCCTGACTGCCCCTGGTCACTGTTCATCTACTGTGAGACGGTGTCAGGAAGAGCCCTCCCCTGCGTGTCCTCCAGGGCCACCTACGATGGCTCACGATGAATTGCTCCATGCTTTTCTTCCTCTGGTTGGCCCTCTTCAGACGCGCGGCAGTGCTTTGAAGGAGCTGTTCCTGTTGGGATACTTGGGCTCGCAGGTCCAGGAGCTCTTTCTCCATCACTTGTCCCTGAGGAAGAGGGACAGCCTCAGACAACGTTCACTGGGCCGAACACAGCCTGGGCTTGGCAGCAGAGTGCTACCATCTTCTCAACCTTTTGTATTGAATTCCTGTCATTTAAATGCCAGGAGGGGACAGCTGAGGAACAGGCCACCAAACAGAAACGAAGAGAGAAACTGAACCTTGCTAGGAAGAGCCTCGCTCTAGGCCAACACCAAACCCCAACCACAAGCCTCTGTTCGGTCYGGTAGAATCTCCTCACTTCCTTGTCATGAGTGACTTAGGAGTTCAGGGATATTACATCTGAAGAGATGGGACTAGCCTGAGGACAGTGGGAGTCTGCGAATATCTGCCACCATGGAGATGGGAAAGCACCTTGGATTGGCACAGCTGGGTCCATAAAGGCATCAGTAACAGCTCTCTGCAGCTGCATTCCAGAGCTGGGGCAGATCCTGGAATACCTCTGCCCAGCAGTCTGCCGGCCGCAGCCCACCTGAGAGGSGAGCAGACCCTAGGAGGTGGCTGGCTTCCCCAGGCCTGGCCCAGAGACACAAACTGAAACCTGTCGAGATTCCAGAGCATGGCGGAACGAGGCCATTGCTCATGGTGGTGTTCGTTCTGTGGCCTTTTGATCAGGCACCTTAGGGATGAAGAGTGCCAAGGGGTTGACAGGGCCCTTGAGCAGCTCAKCCAAACATCAGGGTCCAAGACCTGGAGATGTCTGCATGTCCGGCTGACCGTGGCTACCTCCCATATCCTTTCCCTTTCTCTGATGTCTCATCAAGTGTTGGAGGGTGGGAAATGCACGTGTTAGAGCTGCAGTGACCGAGCCACCAGGGCTCTGATGCTCTAGGATGTCCCATGAAGATTCTCCCCATGCCCTGCCATATAACCCCGGGCCATCAGGAAAGCCAAATGAGTCAGGAGCAGGGCAGGGCCATGCTGGTATGGAAAGGAAGGTTTTAACCAGCCAAACACACAGCCTCTTACCTCTTTGCCTACCAGTACAAGACCATGAGAGTTTGGCAAGGCTGCCCTCCAGAACAGGGTGAGGAGGGACGCTGACTCTTCTAGGGTGTGGTTCAGGGCCCTGGCACTGCTCCGAAGCTCATGGACACTTTTGTTATCTGGTGCCTGGGGAAAGAAGACAGGTAGTCATGAGTATCATTGGAACTGGGACATCTTGTTGCTCCAAGCATGGGGCTCACGTTTCCTCTGTCACCAAGCACAGCAGACAAGCCTGCTGGAAACCCTGGCGTTCCCATTCAGTTCCAGGACAGCTGGTCCCTTTGCCTAGACTCTTCCCCCAGGATGCCCTACAAGCTTTCAAAACTCATCCCTGTATTACATCCTCTAAGAAACTGTACCTTCCTTGTCTGTAATGTAACCACAGAGGACAGGCTGCTCCTTACACTGTGCCTATGGTACCTTAGTGTACATATCAACAAGGAACTCTATCTTGCTCTTTAGTAATGGGTCCTTGTAGACGAGGCTATCCTACACAAACACCCACAAGTATCTGGCTTCTCACACAACATTGTCACTGGTGCCTACTCCCTCTCAACTACAAAGCACACCCTAGAGCTTTGATGGCTGCTTCCCCTCTGCTCAGTCTGAACAGGGAAACCTGCGCTACCGGGTTTGCCCCCTTCCACATGTGCGAGTTCATAYGGATGCCTGTCCACCTGATTGACGTTAATCTATCTAGCTGTGGCTTTATGCCAGCATTCCTATAATAAAGCACAGGGTTTTCTGGGGTTCTCGGTCAAAATATCAAGTAGCCTGTTCTGTAGCAGAGTGAATACAGGAGACAGAGAAGGGTCTGGATGGAATAACACAGGCCACTCCCTCAGCTGCTGGGGGATGGGAAGTATAGAACTACAGACTGTGCAAAGCAGGTGCCGCCAGAGTACGAGAGTAACTAAGAGGTTCAGGCGTAATTACCTCGGTGCCCTGAGATTCTCGTCCAGGGATACTGCATGATGGCCTCGTGAGAGACAGTATCTTTTGGACCAGCAGCTTGCCTTCCCCAATCTGCTGTTGTAGAGCATCGTAGTCATCAACATGGCCGACGACATGTCTGCCATGTTTGTTGGCAAATGAGCCATCAGTAGCATCGACCTCCAGCTTGGGAGGGTTCTTCATCGCTGCAGAATCATCTGAACCCAGCTCTGACAGAAGCAAAAGTAGGATCCATTGTTACACAGAATAACTTCTGTGGGGAGACAGACACACCTTAATTGTGGTCAGGACCATTCCTTAGGATATCATGAGCTGATAGAGCGGGGAAGGGGCTCTAAGCGCTAGCATCCACGTG
>BDUI01000483.1:48803-63606 GCA_002335545.1 Apodemus speciosus | reverse complement strand
AGCGTGACCGGTTCCCCACAGGTCTGCGACCATGTAGCTCTTACCTCACTTTCCCTGCTTTTCAGCATTTCCTTGAGGCTTTGGATTGTCGTATCTTGCTTCTGAGATAACTCCTGTGCAGATTTTAGCTCATAGCTCATGTCATTCAGTTTCTCTTGAAGAATCTGAATTCAGCAGAAAAAGTCTTGTTAGCTCCATGATTACTTTTAACCTTGAGAGCCACCATGCTGTACTGTGCACCTCGGATATAAAGAACCACTTAGGGCATATCGCCTTACTTTTTCCCTAGGCATAGAAACCATGAGACTATAAGAGAGGCAGGAAGTGTGCACTGCTAAGTGCACAGACACCTCAGCTCTCATGAACTGACCAAGTTCTTTATGTCAACAGCCATAGTATTCTCTTGACCCTCCCAAATGACCAAGGAGTGACAGACTATTATAAGAGCACACTTGACTGGATATTCAAGAGCCCCCTCAGGACAACTGCCTTGAAAGCAGACATTAAAATATATGAGCTAACAAGGGTAAGAAGTTACAATAAAATTCAAAGCACAAGCTTCCTGAGTCAGAGCCTTGCTATAAAGATTACATGGAAGATCTGATCCCATTCCCAAAAAGCATCAGAACATGTGGTATGTGTGGAACAAGCTAAAATCCTCATAAGAATCAAAGAGAAGGGCTGGGCAAGATATGAGGACCTGAGTTGAATCCTCAGCGGCCACATAAAAAGCCAGGCTTGGAGCTGTGTGCTTATAATCCTRGCTCTTAGATGTGGAAACAGACGGATCTCTGGCTAGCCTCATTTTTAAGCCCTGGGTCCTAGTGAAAGATGGTCTCCAAAAATACCCCAAGGTAGATTCCTCCTGAGGAACAATACCTGAGATTGATCTCTAGTATGCGTGCAAGCACGTGTGTGTGTGTGTGTGTCTGTGTGTGTGTGTGTCTGTGTGTGTCTGTGTGTCTGTGCGCACTCACCCCTCTACCGGGATACATGCAACTCACATATACAAGAAAGGAAATAAAGATAAAAGTGTAGAACTATACATCTAAATGAGCCATTCCTGGAGAGCTGGGGATGGCCCAGCATTCCTCTCCCAGACTGTAACACATGGACTCAGGACGACAAAGCTGGACTAGAGCCAGTCCTCGCCTACCTTGCTGGTGGCCTCTGTTTGCTGGATTTTGTCCTGGAGTTCCGCCAGGCGGGAATCAGACACAGATGGCTGGGTTGAAGGAGTCTCGTGGAAGTCCAGCTTCTGCTGCGTGGGTAACCCTTTAGGCACCGGCTAGAAGGTGACAGGGAAGACAAGCAGACTGAGGGAACGACACCAACCAGCCATCTGATCYTCAGGTTCAGACTGGGCCTCCTCTTTCAGAAAGTTGGAAACCATAGTTGGGGTACAAATGATCAGGTGACTTCCTGAAGACAGTCCTGCTCCGTGCTGGGAGTGCCACTTCACTGCCATCCCRTCCTGTTCCTTCCTGCCTGCCCGCCCTTGACACTCCTCACCTATTCACACAAACGCTACTTTGTCAGGTAAAGCAAGTAGCTCAGACTTTAGAGTCAAGGGTAGACTTAATAAAGAACAGGGTTACAAACAAATATTTGTTTCGTCCTGTGTTTAACCAGGAGATTAATGAAGGTATCAAAGGATCAAAGTCATATTCCAATTACCTGTCCTACAACAGCCCTATTTGTGTTGCTGGGAAACCTGGCAAACTTTATTTTTTAATATGGGTCATACATTAGAGAACAGCATTTCTGGTCACCGAATTTCCTTAGTTTGTACTAGAGTTGATAAGGGATGTCCTTGTCCTTAAGAAATACATGTGGATGTATCTAGAGTAAATGACTTGTTTAGAAGTTTAAAAAAAAAATGTACTGAGACACAGAGCAGTACTAAATAGGCAAAATGTAACAAAAATAGCAGCCCTCTGTAAGTCTGGGTGAGAAAACGTGGGGGTGGGGGTTCCTACTTTTTTAAACATTGTCTCCATAAACCAAAATTATTAAAAATGAAGGGGAAGAGTAAACAGAAAAACATAAACTTAACAGTCTGGATGGCAGTGTACTTTYTAAGCATACTCAGTTAAAGAGCATTGGGTGACCTCTATCAAACTCCACCTGACGATCACAGCGAGCTAAGACAGTGGGTACCTAAGGAATTCCTGGCCGCATCAAATCCTCCCTCCTCTGCCAGCCCCTACCTCCTCAGGAACAGTAAAGATGTGCTATTCACGTTTTTTCTTTTTCCTGGCCTTTCAAACCTTCCGACCTTCCAGAGCCTGGGGTTACGGCTGACTTTAAATACCTTCCTGCAAGGGACTGAGCAGAGGAAGTGAGGAGTTCTGTTCCCCAGTGCTGGCTGTCACTGTGTTTCTAACACTATAAAGTACAGAGCACTGCGGGTGGCGAGAGTGCGGCAGGCAAATACTTAGTTCTGGCTCCCGTCAGTCTTGGTTTATTGAGGAAGTAAGTCTTCTAATACTAGAAGACTATTCATTTTGACAGGTCATATTAAAAAGGCTCTTGGCAGACATGAAATTTATTTAGATCTGCAAAGGATGAGAGCTTTGACACTGGCTAGGATTAATAAGGATGAATGTTCTAGGCAAACCGGAGGCACGGGCAAGGTAAATGGATTCAAAATATCAACTTTGTTACTTTTATAAGCAAAGTACTCTTATAACTAACAACTCATACTGGAAAACCATATTTGTTTTTGGGTTTTTTTTTCTTGTTTTGAGACAGAGTCTCATAATCCTGGTCTGGCCTCAATCCCCAAAATCCTGCTTTAGTTTCTCAACTGCTAAGATTACAAGCCTGCATCACTGCACCCAGTTTTAAATCATTGCTAAGAATTAAAAGGGTGCAATGAATTCAAGAAAAACAGGTACAAACAAGGATGTTTTATTACCTTTATAAGCCCACAGCTATTTCTGAACAGCTCATTAAAAGGCTACTTTATGCCCGCTAAATGAATTGATAAAACAAAATCTTAAAATTAAAAGATTAAGGTGATCAAAGAAGTATTGAGACATAGTCTCAAACATCAACAAATGGCAGGAAATGGAAACTATCCCAGAGTTCTGAAAGTTGATGGAATGACTCACAAAGTCACAGAGACTTCTGACAGCATCCTCCAGAAGCTGGACTTCTACACTTGCTTTGACAAGAAACAGGAGTGAAATGGCCCTTTGCTACAGTTATGCCTCTTGCTTATCACTAAGCACGGTCACCTTCATCTACTCCCTGGACACAGATGTGCTGAGCACTAAGTAGCAGATATTATGTAGGAGAAAGGAATACTGCACAGGACAAAGCAGCTTCTCTTGAAGAATCTGCACAGCTTGGGTTTGGTGGCTACTGTGCTGTCAACTTGATAATCCCGTGCAGTAACACAGGAAACCATGCAGAGAATTGGTGACTGTTACTTTCTATTGACTAGAGAGAGCATTCTTCCTGAGACAGTATCCGAATGGACATCTGAAGGGAAAGTAGCCAGCTATTCTAAAAGAAACAGAAACCAAGCCAGGCTGATGCAAAGTGAGCCTRGGAAAGGAAAGTACCTAGAAGGGCACATCCCAGGGGAAAACCACTGTAATTTTTCATTTTCTCATAGCTTCACTGAATAAAAGTTAAAAAAAAAAAAAAAAGTGAACTTAGTTTTGACAAATTGTCCAAGCAAATATTTCTAAAACATTTAAAACATTACAAATGTGGTCAATATAAAAATAAGATTTTTCAGTATTTGAAATTTGAGGTCTATTTTATACTCAGAGAACATTTCAACTTAGACTAGCTACATTTCGAGTGTGAAAGGTGGGGCACAGGCTGGGGGCGGGCCTTATTAGAACACGTTGGAGAAAGGGGAGGGTAATGGGATCCAGTACGAAGGGAGGCACAGCCCAGGTCCTAACCTCCTGTATAGCAAGGATAAYCAAGCTGGATTAATCTAAACTGAATAAGACCTGTCTGCAGTGCTCTCTGTGCCTACATTTTGGTTTTGGTGTGCTGGGTATCAAATCCAGGGCCTTGTGCAGCTATGTCCCCAGCCCTGACTGCGGTGTTTTCTAACAGAAGAGCAATCATATTTAAATTTTTAGAAGCTCACTGCAGCTGCTCAGTGGTGATGGACAGTTACCGGCAGAAGAGAGATCAGCCAGAATACAGGTGAGAGGTAGCTGGATTATAAAGATAGCAGTGGAAGAATAAAGATAGCAGTGGAAGAATTGCGTGGATGGGTCTGGTACAGCCATGTGCTGTTACTCCAGACGACGGGAGGCAGGAGAAGCAAGGGGGATGACTCCCAGAAATACATGAGATGTTTGTTGTGGTGAATACAAGAAGTCTCCCTTGAGGCAATGTGGATTATGTCACACACATACCACAAGAGATGACTGAACTAGATGCTTACAATTCTAAGGGACAAATAAAACTGTCAGTAATTCGATGAAAAGCAGGGCCTATGAGACCTGGCTTTTCGTTTCCTCGGTGTAAAATCACTCTCCAGTAAAACGTTATGCTACAAATTTGAAATCTCACCCACAGCAAGCACAACTGAAGACACAACTCCGGGGCTGGAGACAGAGCTGAGCTTAAGAGCATGTTTACCTAGCGTGTTCAAGACCGCAGGCTCAGGCCCTCATCTCCATGGTTGGGTATCAGGGGACAGCTTCGAGGTTAAAATGGCAGGAAGACAGTGCTATTTATTCACTTTAAATAAGAGTCCTCAGAGCTCTGAAGAGAGCAACTAACTAGCCAGCCGCCCCAATTCCATATCACATACAAAGAAACAGAAAGCTATAAAAGGTAAGCTAAGCTATTCAAATCACAAAAAAGAGTCAAGGATTATTYAGGGAAAACTAAATTGCAGTTGGTGATGCAGCTTTTATTCCTATATACCCAGGGCTCCCCATAAAGTTAGGAACAGTTTAGGGATCAAAGGCTTAATGACTAAGACCAATAAAAACAAAACCAAATTAAACCAGGCCTGACTCCTGCTTCCCTATCCAACAGTCTAATACTTCAGCAGCCGTCTTAGAAGCAAGATCATTTACTTGTATACATGTATATATACATACATGTTTATATTCACATATACGTCATTTCTCCACATAAGCATACATAAACACAAGGGCATATAAGTGGCAACTTTAAAGCCAAAGAATGCCACAGGCAAGGAATCTGCCTCTCGTGTGAATCATCTCAGCATGAGTCATGGGAAACTTTAGATTCTGTAAATGACTTACTTAAAACATGAAAGGTCTTCATTTCTCCTTTCTTCATAATTTATCCTTTTATTGTAGAGAAAATGCCTTTTCAGAGACACCTAAAGGGCACTTACTAAATCCCTCTGGGTCAGGAATGTGCACTAAGTTCTTGTAAAGTACCAAGCACAGAAGCTTATGGGATCCCGGACAATCTACAGAGCAGGAGGTCAGTGGTCCTTAGTTTAGTAGCATCAGGGTCACTCCCAGATTCTTGGCTTTTAAGACCTAAGCACAATGTCCTTTCAGATGAATCATTTTCAAGAGTTGGTATGGATGCTTTATCAGTCTGAAAAGGAGAGCAGAGTGCAGGCCCAGTGCTGCACAAGGCTAAAAAGCAGTGTTTTTACCTCTGGATCAACAGCATTTTCCTGGCATGTTCTTATCCTGACAATAGTGAGTCACAGATCTCAAACTGCTCTCATTTTCTATCCTGCTGTTAATCATCAGAGACAAACAAGAACTATCAGCTAGCATAAAATTAAAGGCCCAGCCTATAACTATTATCTAATGTCTACATTTTCCAAAGGGTCTGCCTAAATAAATGACTAAGGTATTAAGTGGGACAAATTCACCATAGTCCCCCAAAAGCAGACCTTGACATTATAAGGTTTGATGCAAAGGTGTGCTCTTTGAATTTAGATACAAAGGACCCTAGTATCTCAGAGCTCTTTGTGAAATGCTGTTTACTAAGAGACCACACCCCCCTATCATAGCTTTTCTATCTCAGGGCAGGACAATAAAGAAGGAAATTACTACCTAGAAACAAGAACTCATACCTTCCTGCAGATAATCTGAAGACCGGTAAAGTCCACAGAAGGCAAATAAGTAATTTGCATATATCCATAAGCAAGACAAATATACTGTTGCTGTTTACCTCAATAAAAGGAAGGAGAAGTGGGTGTGGGGTTGGAAGGGAAGCAAAACTCTCAGGAAGAATCTTCAGGCTGGTAGTTAATACACAAAGGGTTAAGTGGAAGATTAAACAAAAGAATCAAAATGACTAACAGAATGGTCAGCCAGGTTTCCTTCCTATTGTAGGAAAATTTTTGCTTTCAAGGCTCTTGTATCTACCAGTCAAAAAGAAAACTACCCAAACCCTGCATTTATTATTCTTCATACATGTGCTTAGAGAAACTGATAAATGCTGATCTGCCCTTATCCCACCTGGCTGTGGTTTTATCGAACACCATAATAGCCCTAAAGGAGATTAAAGATCAATCGGACTTAATCAGTTAGATTAATATCCAGAATAAAATAGGTATTTTGTTTATAAACACTTTGAACTCACTGTAACTATTTTCCCCTGCATCTTTAGTTATTGGGGAAAACACAGTAATTAAAACTTTCTTGAAGCTCAGTGCAGTTTTCTCTCACCTCCCAATGTCTTATACCTCACACAGTAAAGAATGAAGTCATGTGACAACAGAGAGGTACTACCCCACTGGTTTAAAGCTCTAGCATTCAGTCACTGTAACAAAGGATCAGAGGATGCAATTACCATAGTTTACACATTCAGTTTTCTTTACAAAAATCCTGAAAATCCTCCTGGAATCCTTGGATACAGAAAGCGGGATCTTAGTTTAGACTAGGTTAAGGTGATGTGCTTCAGGCAATGTAATTAAAGGTACAGAACTAAAAGGTCTTGGCTAAAACCAGTGAGGGAACTTTGGCTCAGCAAGGCTCTTATTTAAACAAACTTTCCAACATTCTTAATGAGGGGTGTTCTTGAAAATCCTTCCCAACTCCAAAACTGGCTGAGTCCAGGCAAAATACCAAAAGATTTTTTTTTCAATTAAATATGGAGTAAACAAAATCTTGTTGTCGGTGGAATCTTCAGGTCTTCAACTTGCTGCAGTATTGGCCATGGTTGAGAGAAGAAAATAACCTAGTTTCCACTGTGACCAGCCTAGTTTTAAATATTAAATGAGATTTATATGAGTGTTCAATTGTAGTATTATGTCTGGTCACAGAAACACCGTTCGAGCCAAATATAACAGTGGGGATCTATTGAAAAAAAGAAGTACCCAAGTGCTGGGCACATATAATGCTTAACATTTTGCACAAATGAAAGTACTGATTTTTTTTTTAATAACACTTTCATATGTGCTGTTTCTGATAATTTTGCAAAATTTTAAAAACATTTCTTGCACTTTTTGCTAAAGTTCTTATTGGTATACAAAGTTTACATGCAGCCTAAGTAYGCCTCAGAAGTCTCACTTAATTGGAATCTCAACTTCATTTATTACCAGACTGGAAGTTTCTGGACCCCTGTTATCTGAGGACTAAGCTTCCCCAGTGACTTCTAGATTGTCCACCTTAGCAGTGAGTGGTGCCTCTACAGAATGAACGTGCCAGGATGTTTAACTAAGTTAACTGAACGTAGCATTTAGTGTTGCTATAGAAATGAGGGAGKGAGTATCTGCCAGGTCCTGGTAAACAGCTGAATTGAAAAGGGCACTGGGAAATCAGTTGGGTGGACATAAACAGCTTAAACTGAGTTCAACTGCCATTCTCCAGTCTTTAAGAAAGTCAAGAGTAGGGTGAGTGAATCCTTCCTTAATAACAAATGCCTTCTAGCAGGGCTCAGTAGGAAAAGCTGCCTGTGCAGTTTCACTAACGTCATGAGTGACAACATTTGAATCCCCAAGTATCTTCCATGAACAAGTCACCATTAGCTCTCAGATGACCATTAATCATGACATACACTGCCCAGATGTTCTTTCTAATGCTTTCCTGATGGATTATTAGGTTTTGCTCTATACTAACCATTTTGAGGCATCTGGGGGATGAAAAGCTTAAAAGCTCCAGGGAGAACTTGCCTGGAACCTAACTCTCTTACAGAAAGACAGTGAAGAATATCATCCACAAATCTAAAAACAAAACCCAGCAAAAGTTAAGGGGTGGTGTGAGGGATGGCGTCTGGTGCCAAAAATGAGACAAAATGTCTTCTTTCTGCAAAAAGAATCTTTATCTTTTGTTACATACAAATCTGACAATAGGACCTGTTAAACTGATACTGTTTAAACAGTTTACTGAAAAGTAATTTATGTAAGTGTAAATCACATTTACTAAGGGCACAAGCAAAAAGTATAGCTGAAAAAGGCTCAACAGTTAAATTCTTTTCAAGCCTAGACCACTATTATCCTAGAGCTAAACAAACCATGGGAAACCTGGGTACAGCTCATCAGAAAGACTCTATAGGTAGTCATTGTGTATACCTGGAACCCGATCGGCAAATACTCATCACAGAGATCATCCCACAGCTCCTGTAGGTCTGAAATCTCCCAAGGATAACTCACAGGTGTCCTGTAAAGAGGCTTCAAAGGCCTGTTAAGGAAACTGGAACTAACTCCATTTGTCAAGATCTGGCCAGGCTTGGCTCCAGGTAGGATGGATTTCACTGGAATAGGAAGCTTGCTCCCTCTGGGACTCTGAATGGGCTTATAATCAAGACCTTTAATCATGCTAAGAGCTAGCTCCAGTTTGTGGTTACACAAATGCTGTGGAGCCTGTTCATCAGAACAGTAGTCACACTTTACAAGTTCCTTCGCGCTTCTCTCCGTTTCCTCGTCTTTCTGTTGTGGAGGACTAGCCTGGACACTAGCATCCAGAGACTCCACAGAGGAACCTGGTGTCCCTTCCTCCATGCTTTCTCCATCCGGCGGGACTTTTGTGCTTGGTAAGTCTGGTGGCCCAACCTCTGACAATGCCGGTTCTTCAGTGCAAATGCTGGTAGACCACCTGCTAGAGGGGGCATAAGAAATACTTCTGGCCACTTTTCGAGGCACCTTACAAATGGCTTCATAGTCGGAATCCGCAACCCGTAAAGCTGCACAACCACGGCATCTCCTGGGTCGGTTTCCGGGCCCTTCGGAAGCATGACAGCTGTGTGAGTCGTTAATCTGATCCTCATTTTCTACCCAACACTCAAACCCTGAATAGGCAAAGTCTTCTTGGAGCAGTGCAGCATACCTCATATCTGGCAAGCCGGAAATGTCTACCGTCCCACTCCCTGCCTTGTTCTCCTCGCCAGAGTCATCATTATTCTTCCGATACATACTGGCAATGCAGAACTTGAGGCGATCCTTTTCCARGAGCAGCTTCTGTAAGCGCTCAAGAGAAAGGGCTTCGATCCTGGCAATGACGGTATCGAATCGATAGATGCGATCGAGCATGAAAGCACACTTGCTGCAAGCAAACTCGGCTTTGCCATCACGAGAGACATCTTTGCCTAGGACGTGCGAAAGCAGAACCTGGAGGTTGAGCTTGGACGCGGTATGGAAGATCCAACGCCGCTGGTTTCCACACAGCTCCCGGGCACAGATCCTGCAAATCTCTTTCATCTTCACTCCTGGAGGGTGCGGAACTTCTGTGTAGCAGCCACTGCTGCGGGTTGCTCACCGCCTCTGGGATGCGGTCCTCTTCCCACCTTTATGGTCCGGGGCTGACATGGCCCAATCCCAGGTCCCCACTGGGCAGGGGCACACCTCAGCGTGCGCAGACTCTGGGTACCACAAGACCAGCCCCGCCCCTCGGGCAGGGGGCGGGCGCGGGCGCAACACCGACGGGGATGCTGAGTGACAGGGCACAAGCTGCGCGAGGTCGCTGCCAGAGTCCCCACAGCTGTCTCTCCCGCGAGCCGCCTTGTCCTCTACGTCCTCCCGGGCGGGCAGGCTAGGCTCCGGACAGTAGAGTCGGCAGAGAGCTGACGCAAAGCCCGGGAGATGAAGCATCAGATTTCAAGATGGCGCCGGGATAGGCGGCCTCCCCAAGACTCCTCTGGGAGTTGTAGTCCGACCGATGTGGCTCCGCGCATGCGGGCTGGCGAGCACCTTGCCTCGCCTTCAATCCAGTCTCTCCTGCTGGCCCGGTAAAGCGGACTTTGCTCCGAGTGGAGAATGGAAAGTGAGATATAAAGGCAACGCCTGGCTGCTTTACACTGATAAGATCTCACCACACACCCTGATCCTTTCAAGGAATCTCCCTCCTCTGATGGATGCCTTGAGGCTCCTCCCAGGGAGGAGAAAGCCCAGTCCCCTCCCTGTCTGTCAAGGGCCAGTGCCACGTACTCTGGATGTGGCCTGGCGGTGCCACTAGGTACCGCTGCGCCACCGCCTTCTGCCGCCGCCCCACCTCCTCTCCTAACTCTGATTCTGGGGTCAGAAGGCTCCAGGCTGCAGAGAAGGTTAGGGAGAGCCTGATAAAGTAGAGGAGGCAGGTTGAAAGTTTTGCCGAGGCCAAGCTAGGCTTGGACCTTACCTACTACTGGATTGATAAAAGAAAAGAGACTAGTGTTTCTATCACTGTCGGATGATGTGTGTAGCAGGCCTAGGTCCTTTTATGAAGTGGCGATTGGGGAATGGACAGTATACAACGCAGGTACCTGTGAGTCCAGCAAACACCAGGTGACTGCATCTGATGATCAAGATTTTAAAGATAACTAGAGAATGAATGGGCTTTGTCAAGCTTCAGGCCTCCTGGGAGGAGATTATCACGAATTCTCTTTTAGGTTCTGGTAGGCTACTTCTTTTGGAAATGGAAGAGGGGAGACAGACACTTCATTGAAAGTGTTTTCAAYTCAAGTACTTCAGAATTAGGGCTGGAAATTCACTGGCATAGTTAGTGCCTGGTTTTACAGCTATACAGTTAAGTCTCCTGACCCTTTCCTGTAGAAGTTCACCCACAAAAGAGAACCTGGAGCAGCAACTGGATAAGATGCAGGTATCACAAACTGTTGCCAGGAAGAAATTCACTTCCTGGCTTTAGAGGCAAATACCAGAGGAGGAACAGGTATCCCCAGGAACCCCTTGAACTTCCTCCGGAGCAGGAACTCAGGTCCCTAACTAATGACTTTTAGATTAAAAAATTGTGGGCTGTGGCTCTTGTGGTGTTCTAATCACCTAAACAAAATTCTGTAGCTTTGTATGCAACATAACTTTGCATATATAACTTCATCTAAAGACACAGATTCTGATCCTCTAATCCAGACCATAAAGTGGGATTCCAAGGAAAAGCAACGGCATTTTTTTTCTCCTTAAGTTATGTGAGCTTGAAAGTCAAAAGAAACTGAGCATCAGTCTTTGAAATCTACAACAAACTATTAAAGGCAGAATTTCTGAACTTACTATGACCAATGAACAGGCAGAGAGCACCCTACTTCCTCCTACACAAACTACTACAAAATTACTCTGAAAAAYTGAAAGTGAGCTATCATAGCAGAACCAGCCTTCACGTGATCATTGGTGTTTAAAATAACTTGATCATAATCAAAAGATCATGGTGTGTAGTTAACAAAGCTTGAAGCTTAAATAAAACCTAACCATCACAATAAGTTTAACATTTTATGACCCTTATCATCATCTTCATCACAATTCGTAGTTAACAGTAGCTCCTTTAAGGAAGGAAATAAAATGGAGTAGAAGGAACTAGATGAAGATATTTTATTCTCTATGCTATGAACCATTTGAATTTAGGCCAGTAAATATTCAGGTATCACCTTTAATTTTTATTTCATTGAATTTTTAAATTTCTTTTTAGATTTAAAATATTGTGAATGAATGTTTTGCCTGCATGTATGAATGTGCACTACAAATGTGCCGGCTCCCCCAGGAGTTCAGAAGAAGGAGTTGGTTTTCCAGAACAACAGTTCCAAATGGTTATGAGCCATCATATCGGTGCTGGGAGATCAACCCAGGTCCTCTGCAAACCCAACAAGCACTCTTAGTAGTTGAGTCATTTCTCTAGCCCTAACCTTTAAATTTAAAAAGGATCCCACAGGTAAAGCCAAAGGCTGTGTCAATTTAACAGATCGGGTTCTACTTAGATCTAAGTCATAAAGCTTGAAACTGAAGGGAAATGCCTATAATTTGCGTGATGTACATATAGTATATGTTAGGATTCTGTCTAAGCTCCACCCCACAGTTACCTGGCAACAGCCAGGTAGGCCTGTCCTACTATAAAAGGGGATACTCAGCCCCTCCTCTCTCTCTCTTACTCTCTTATATCTCTTATTCTCTCACTCTTAGCTTCTCTCTTGCCYCCTCTTGGGCTCTTTTCCCCTCCTCCCTCTCTCCACATGGTCATGGCTGACCTCTGCTTCTCTACTCTCTCCCTCTCTCTGTCTTTCTCTGCCTCTACTACCCCCTTAACTCCCATCCCATGCCCTGAATAAACTCTATTCTATGCTATACCACTGTGTGTTTGGTCCCTCAGGGGAAAGGGTACCTCGGCAGGACACCGCTGTAGAACATATCCTCACCCCTCTTTCTCTTTTTAGGATCACAACAGCATGGGCAACTTAATATGAACAAAGGTTCAAATAGGGATATACAAATTAATAATAATGGTTATATCTGGAGAGTAAAATGGATATTTACGTTCATTTTCCATCATTTTGATCTTTTGTTGTTGTTGTTGTTGTTGTTGTTTTGTTTTGTTTTGTTTTGTTTTGAGACAGGGTTTCTCTCTATAGCCTGGCTGTCCTGGAACTCACTCTGTAGACCAGGCTAGCTCAGAAATCTTCCTGCCTCTGCCTCCCAAGTCCTAGGATTAAAGGCGTGTKCCACCACTGCCTGTCAAGAACGTATCTTTAAAAAAGGTAGGATGCCAGGCTTGGTGGCACATACCTTTAATCCCAGCATTTGGAAGGCAGAGACAGGCAGACCTCTGTGAGCTTGAGTCTACATTTCAAGTTCTAGGCCARTCAGGGCTTCAGAGGGAGATCCTGTCTTAAACAAGGCAGGATAATCATGCTCTTACATAGCTGGGCAACACTATCCAGCAATGAAAAAGAATTGGCTCTGATGTGTGTGTTTCATGCATGGATCTCAAAAATGTGGTAATGAAAAAAAATCATATACAAATGAAACATTTAGTGTGAAATGTGATTCTTTAATCGCTCGAAGTAAAAAAAATAGGAAAAATACATCTATTGTGGTAGAGGTCAGGAACGATTTCAGGATGAAAGAGTGAAAAATTAATTTCAAAGAAAAATGTGCTCGCTAGTTTTATGTCAACTTGGTACAATCTAGAGTTATCAGAGAGGAGGTATCCTCAAGAGGAAATGCTTCCATAAGATCTGGCCGTAGACAAGCCTGTGGGCTGTGACCCTTTGGGGGTCAAATGACTCTTTAACAGGGATAGCCCAAGACCATCAGAAAACTCAGATATTTAACATTATGTTTTGTATTGGCACCAAAATTACAGTTTTGGAATAGCAACARAAATAATTTTATGGTTGTGGGTCACCACAACGTGAGGAAATGTGTTAAAGGGTCACAGCCTTAGGAAGGTTGAGAACCGCTGCTCTAGGGCATGTTCTTAGCGATTAATGGGGGAAGGCCCAGCTCATTATGGGTGTTTCCATCCCTGGGCTGGTGATCCTGAGTTGGAAGAGTTGGAGGACAGACTTGAACTATCATGAGGGCTCATAGACACCACAAGAAGACCTACAGAGTCAACTAACCTGGGTCCATCGGGGCTCACAGAGATGAAACAGAGCACGCGGGGCTGGACCTAGGCCTCCTACACATCTGTAGCATCTGCAGCTTGGTCTTCATGTGGGTGCCCTAACAATCAGAGGAGAGACTGCCTCTGACTCTGTTGCCGGCCATTGGATCCCTTCCCCTACCTGGACTGCCTTGCTGGGCCTCAGTGGGGGGATGTGCTTAGTCCTGCTACTCGATGTGCCAGGGCGGGTGGTGCCCAAGGAGGTCTTCCCCTTCTCTGAGAAGAAAAGGAGGGGGTAGGGGGGGGGGGGGGGGGGGGGGGGGGGTGGATTTGTAAGGGCAGAACTGGGAGGACAGGAAGGATGAGGGTCCAGATTGGTATGTAGAGTGAATAAATAAATTAATAAAGAAGAAAGGAAGGAAGGAACAAATGAACGAACGAACGAATGAACTGCTGTGAACTTACTAGCAACATCCTTCTGTAACTCCCCTTTTGTGTAACCTTTTTATCTGCGAAGTAATTTTATAAAGAACTTTTATCTAAGAAGGTATAAATTGCCAGAGAAAAGAGTGTGGCCTCTCGGGCTCTGCTCCATCTACCAAATGTATATGTGTAGCACTTGGGACTCAGCCCCATCCACCAAATGTGTACATATAGATGTGTGTGTGTGTGTGTGTGTGTGTGTGTGTGTGTGTGTGTGTGTGTGTGTGTACACAAGAGTCAAAAGAGTTCAGAGTTTCTTACTGGGCATTCTTGCTAGCCCCAGATAATTAAGTTTAATTCTATCAGTAGTACTGACCCCATAAATCACCTGTCACTGTTGGGGGGGTGGCGATTGCTATCAGCATRACCCCAGTTACCAATGCCAACCCCCTTTTTGCTACCTGCTTCTGTTAAYCTTCTGATGTCACATGTGGTTTTTGACACAAAATAGCCGGGCGTTGGTGGCACACGCCTTTAATCCCAGCACTTGGGAGGCAAAGGCAGATAGATTTCTGAGTTCAAGGCCAGCCTGGTCTACAGAGTGAGTTCCAGGACAAGCCAGGGCTACACAGAGAAACCCTGTCTCGAAAGAAAAA
>BDUI01000482.1:103880-117026 GCA_002335545.1 Apodemus speciosus | reverse complement strand
AGAGAGAGAGAGAGAGAGAGAGAAAGAAAGAAAGAAAGAAAGAAAGAAAGAAAGAAAGAAAGAAAGAAAGAAAGAAAGAAAGAAAACATTTTGATAAGGTGGAAGGTCCTCTTTTCCAGCCTCCAGTCCCGTTGCACCTGCTCAAGAGTGAGCACCGTGAGACCTTCATTCGTGTCTTCCCTGATCCTGTAACACCCATGTCTGCAGAGAGAGAGAGAGAGAGAGAGAGAGAGAGAGAGAGAGAGAGAGAGAGAGAGAGAACATTTCGATAAGGTGGAAGGTCCTCTTTTCCAGCCTCCAGTCCCGTTGCACCTGCTCAAGAGTGAGCACCATGAGACCTTCATTCGTGTCTTCCCTGATCCTGTAACACCCCTGTCTGCACGTTAGTGCCTCTGAAGTGCACATGAATAGCAGGTTGAACCACACCACAGAATTCTGCATCTCACTGTTTGAGGTCCAATCATACAGTTCTTACATCTTAGCGGTTGGCACACAACCATCTGACCTTGGTTAGTGTGGATACATTCTGCCTCCGCGTATACATGCACACCCACCTCCCTCATTACGGCTCCGGCACCCTCATTTTAACTGTGTGCTGCCAATGTATCGAATTTTCAATCCACTCGTGGTGCCGCCATGAAAACCTCTGCTCACATGGCGTCCTGCATCACTGTGAGTTTGTCTGGGATCGATGCCTAGAACCACACTTCTGGCACATAACAATGACTACTGGGCTCCCTAAAGTTATTTAGCCAATCTATAATTTCAACAAAATACGAGGCTTTTTTTCCCAACAAAAGCAAAATTGGCCATTCAGTTGGTTAAATTGTATGGTTGCCTGGTGATTTAGACAAGCGATTTTACGTACGATGGGTCTAGATAAGAGAAAACCTCACACAAAGCCTGTGGTACTTGAGGCTGATTGTATTACCACAGGCCAATACTCAGAAAAGCCTCTCTGAGGAAGTTTCCATGTCATCATGACCACTAGGGGAATGCCAAGTACCTCTCTTGTTTCCTGCGTGCTTTTGCTGAGGTTGTGACGCATCACTTTGAAAAAAGAAGTTTCACAAGCCAAGATGTGGATCTCCACATCTGTTGCTTATCTTGGCCCACTGTAGGGCAACTCTTAGTGCGAAGGCTAACAGAGACCGGAAATGCAGCCAACCCTAGGACGACATAGAGTTGAACTGAAATGCCAAATGGTATTGTTGGCACACACTTAGAAGGTGTGCCCATTTGTTACTGCAGCACAACCTTGCGTATCCTAACTCATACGCAGCTGCGAAGTGAAGGGGCCAGAGGACAGCAGCAACCATGGTGATGCTGAATGGGACACACACTAAGAGAACATGTTTCCAAGGCTCCAGGTGCTGATGGAGTGACTTCTAAAAAACAAAAACAAAAATTAAAACCTCCCTTTTTGCTTAAAAATAAACATTGTATATTGTAGGAACTAACTACATGTACACATGTGTATACTCATGTTACATGTATCTTCAGCCATGCTACACACATACAGTACATGTATCTCCAACTATGCTACACACGTACTCACACTAAGTGTATGTCCAACAATGTTACACATATAYTCAATTGAGCTCATGCATGCACATGCACACACATAAATAAACATAATTTAAATCTGTTTAAAAGAAGAATAAGTAAGACCCTCAAGGGACTTCTAAGCCATTCTGGTTTTCAGCGTTAACTCACTCTCTCTAGAAATGAACTTTGGAAACTGAGTTGTAATAATATGTGGGGCAGTTTAGGCACTCCTGAAGTCTGTGACTACAACTGTAATCTTTAGTTGCATGTTATTTGAAAAGAAATGTTCTTTCCCCAAAACTATGTCATCCTCACTTTTCATGTTTAATTTTAAATTATCTTTTATTTATAAAATAGCACACATAATAATAGTGAAGTTATTTTTGGCAAGTTATTTTGGTACTATACTTGAAAAAATAAACAGCTGGAAATGCTTTTAAAAAATAGTAAAGTATATAAAAAATGACGAGGATGCATGGCTTGGAGTTATTTCAGAAAACAGTTTAATTAGAACATGAGGAATTGGAAACATGGGGAAATTAGATTTGTGCACAAATTAGGTGTCTCAGTATTCTCGAGTGGGAGAAGGAAAAGCACAAGGACATGAGAACGAATAGCCCAACGCTTGAAATGTTACTCATTTGCCTCCAACGATAAACACTTGTTATCCTCGTCTAATACAGAGTCACCGTATTGTGCAAAAAAGAACACTCAAAAAATACAGTGCTTGACTCTCCCACTTGGAAAGCCCTCAGGCAAACTGTACACCAGCTATGGAGAAGTGCCCAGCCAACTGCAGGAGTTGTGCAGAAAAAGAGGCAGAGAGACAGAGAGAGAGAGAGAGAGAGAGAGAGAGAGAGAGAGAGAGAGAGAGAGAGAGAGACCTGGCTGACAGCAAACCCTTGTTAAAGACTCAGCAATCAGCAGATGGCTAAGACCAGTCTAGAGTTTGAGCTATGTTAACTCTGCTTTTGACTTCAGAAATACAAACGCGTGGTCAATAGGGCTGTGCACAGTGCACGGCCTTACTTATACTAGCTTTGCCCTGTGTGTGTTGTTCCTGTTTGTTTTGCCTTGCTCTGTTTCATGAAGTTCACAAAAACACACTTAAAATGTTCCCTTTCTCATGACCCGCACCCAACGTGCCTTTCTTCAGGAACCTGCGGGCTGGACTTAGTTGATGGAGCCAGGCTCTCTCTGTCTACCCATGAAGAACCATGTGGCCACTCCAGCCCTGCACTGATCCCTCGGGCAGCCTTGTCTCTGTCAGGTTATGATAAAGACGTTTAACAAATGTTCCCTGCCCTGCTTTGACTCCTCTAAGAAGCTAACCCTTCTCGGACCCAGGAGATAAACAATAGTTCACATTAAAGAAATGCCATTGGATGCTTACAGTTATGACCTTATATTACCACCTGCCAAGTGTCCCTAACCCTGCACCTGGGTCCTTGCTCCATTTTTGCAGCTTTCCGCGCTACTGAACTCCTATTTTAATCTCTGTTTATGCCTCCCCCTGTCACTCTGGCTTGATGCATAGGTCACCTCTCTTAGAAGACGACCTCGGATCCTTGCCTGCCTCTCTGGTTTTCATCGCTCACWMTCCTTTGGCTCTTTCATAAAACAAACACCCTCCCAGCAGCCGTAGCCTGGTCCGCTGGCCCCATGACCCCCCTCCCCTCTGCAGGTTCTCAGAGCGGCCACCTAGTAGGAGCTGCAGCAGCGGCTCTGTTGTGTCTGTCAGCTCACCCCTTATGTTGTGTGTTGGCTCAGTTTGTGTGTCCTTCTGAAGCGGATACTTGGGAGGAATACACAGATGTATAACATGGTTAAAACAAAGGTGAAACAGAGCAAAGACAAAGATGGGAAACATTGTATATCTTAAAAAGAGGGCTACTGAGGAACAGAAGGAGCTTAAAGAGCGGAAAGGAAGCAGGAGAGGATAGGGAAGCAAATGCCAACAAAATATCACCTGTACTCCCTCATATGTAAACTTCAGACTTAAGAATCTCTCTGAGGGACATTCTCATATGGTTTAGAGGTGAGGAAAAGATTCGCAAAGGGGAAGGAGTAGAAAGGAGAGAGGATATGGACAGGGCAAAATGATACATATGTGTGAAAACGTTACAATCTAACTCTATATGCTAACTTTACAAGATAGTAACAAAAGAGATCAAACCGTCATAATTTCATAATGCCGAGCCAAAACTTTCCTGAGCATCCTGGAAACCACAGCAAAAGGGTGATGTGCTGTGCACTGGCTGCAAGTCAGCTCGTTTATGTCTGAAACAAAACTGCCTCTACACCCAGCCAAATAAAAACACAAGCTATGAAGGGCGAAGAAGAAAGGTTCACTGGAAAATGTCTTTATGGCGAGGCATCATTTCTTTTGCATGTTAAGGATAAACAGATCCTTCTCTTTGGGAAGAATTTTGATTAAATATAAAATGAATTTCTCTTTTGAGAGTACAAGAGTCCCCTCACATGGTATTATCTTCTTGGCTGGAATGTTCTTTCCCTGGGAGTGAGGCTAACCCTGGGTCTCTGTGCTGTCTTGACACAATCTCATTTTACTGAATGCTACTGCTTGACTTGCTGACTTTAATTACCACTTAGCACCTGGAAATGGATACTTTGAAGACCAGTAAGAAGGGCTTTCCACTCTTTTCTCTTGACAGGTCTATTGTGTGAAATAGACTCATCGTTTCATTATCCTTGGACATCAGATTGTTAGGAGTTGTGGCTGTCTCCCCTGCAGCGTGTCCGGGCCTGACAGCTCCTGAGCAGAGTGACTGACATCGCATTATCTCCGGCCACCCTTCTGACCTGCCCTTTGCCTTGCTGCCATCTCCCCTCTGCGGGGGAGGCCACCTTAAGCCCTTTCGTTCAGGGCCTTTGAGAGCTGCTCTTTTAGAAGTCCAACAGCAGTGTGAGCCAACAAGTGCTTTGCAGAGAACTCTTAATGTTCACTGAATGACCTACCCAGAGTCCTGCCTTGATTGCAGGTTCAACACAGTGTGCGAGAGGTCCCAGTGTTTTCCTTGAAGGGCAGCTAGCCAAGTGGATGGTAAAGGAAAATGCCGAGCTTTCAGAAACTGTGGGCACAGGCTAGTCTGCTGGCTTCAAAGCAAATACCAGGCCTCCCTTATAATGATGAGCAATCCTCTCATTCTCCATCCTGCCCCACAGCCTTGGCTAATACTGATTTTAGAAACACTATCCTTCAACTCTCAGGAGACAGAGTAAGGCAGGGACGACAGGGGTGCTTTTCAATTAGCACATTGATCTGCCAATCTACCTGGACTCTCTAGTTTACCCAGAGACTGTCATTAGCTGCTTCACATGAAGTCTGAGCTAACTATGTAAAAAAGAGACCCCAGTTAACAAAGCCAGGGGACAAAAAGCACATCAGATCAGGGAACTGGGAGACAGGTTGGGTGAGGGCTCTTCTGAGCCGCTATCCCCAGAGCTGCTGCCTCTGGGCACAGGTGGAATGCAGGAGGAGCCTCTGAGGAGGAGTTCAGACCTGACCTTCCTGAGAGTGACACCTGGGCCTTACATGCTGCACCTGGAGCTCCCTTGTCTCTTTAGACTCAGGTCACCATGTGCAAACCTTTATAGCTTGGAACCCAAGGACTACATTTTTGGGGAAATAAAAAAGCCAAATTGTTCATAAAATTATCCTAACATCTGTGGAATGGTTCACAGGCCTAAGTGTTCCGTGGGGATATGCTGTGGTGTCTGGTTGCTGGAGGAGCAGCATCGTGGTCACTAGTAAGGAGATAATGTTCCTGTAAGTAACTTCACCCATGTTCCTGTGACTAATCTCACTGAAACACACACATAGTGTGTGGAGGGAGGGGTAGGAGAGGGTAATTGGGGGACAGGAGATGTCTCAGTACATAAAGGTACTTGCTTTGAGAGCCTGATTAGCTGAATTTGATGCCCAGAACTCATATAAAACTCTGGACTTGAGGTGAAGACAAGAGAGTTGGCTGGGAGGGGATTAACAGTAAACAAGAGGCTTGCCTCAGAAGGCAGAATATGAGAGAGACTGCCAAAGTTGTTWTCTGATGTCCACATGCATGTGACAGCACATGCACACACATATATATGCACACCCATACATACATACATACAAACACACACATACTTATACATATACTTACATGCATGCACACATATATACACATGTACATGTATACATACACATGCATGTATACATGTATATACACACACATATACAAGAACACACACATATATACACATACACATATATACACATATGCATGTACACATATACACATATTTATACACATATACACATACACACATACACATGAACACACATATGTACACATATACACATACTCAAATACACAGATACATACATATACACAAACAACACATATATACACATACACACATGTATGCACATGCATATACATTTTATGCATATAAACAAATACATACATGTATAGACATATACACATACATATACATGCACATACATATACATATAATACACAAATCCACATATGAATACACATGCATGCACTAAGTAAAATCTTTTTGAAAGAAAAGAAAAATGACAGTGTGGGAATGAGCATGATAACAATACATTATATGTATTAAAATGTCATAGTGAACCCTGTTACTGTTAATTAATTAATTAATATATAATTAATATACTCATTAATTAATTAATATATACTCATTAAAACCTTTAAAATATTATCCTAACATACATGCTACAACTCTGCATTCTCCAGCTACATACAACTTTGGTGGAGGGGGGGCGGGGAAACCAGGAAAAGGGAAATGAAATGTAAATAAAGAATATATCCAATAAAAAAAAAGAAAAAAATTAAAAAAAAAAACTTTGGTGGAAGCACTTTGGACACTATTCATGTACTCAGGATGAAGGAAAAAAAAAAAACCTTCCAGATTCCATGCACAGAAAGAGCATTTCCCACAGGGGTGCAGGCAGCATTCCCAGGTGTCTCTGGGACGCTAATCCAAACACTAGGATCTGTCTTTGTTGGTGCATGAATGATGCCAGCTCTTCACTGAGCCCCACCCACAAGTAGAAGCTGAATGCTGGACGCCACCCGTAGATTCTCAGAGTCAGGACATGGGAGAAATCACAATTGTTGATCCGCAAAGCAGCGTGGGAGCCTGGCCTAGAGACGGCATCTAGACAGAGGTCCTGAAGCTGTCTTGTCAGTTCTCCAAGTGCCTGCTGACAGGCTAGGCCAGTGGCAGAGTGGAGGTGAGGGGTTAAGATTGTATTAATAACTGGGCCCTCTTCTGTATGGGTTCTGGTTGTCATGCTGTGTGTGAATTTTACTTTGCATCTAGACTGGAGAACTGAAATCCAATGAAAGCAAAGAGCTCCGTCTCTTCGTTAGGTGGGGGCAATGCTCTCCAGCACTTCACAGTCGAGCTGTGAGATACAGGGAGATCTCAGAAGGAATGTTCTGTGGGTTGGCAGCAGGGGTGGGGTGGAGCTCTGTCTTCAGGGGTACATTTTAAGCCAGATGTTCCATGGCTTGTTCAGTCCAGATAAAAACCCAGTCTAAGGCTGGTGTGGTGGTACATGCCTCTGAGCTCAGCACTTGGAAGGCAGAGGCAGGCAGATCCCTGTGAGTCTGAGGATAGCCTGGTCTACATAGTAAGTTCCAGGCCAACCAGGGCCACGTTAAAAAAAAAAGTCCTATCTACCACAAAATCATTTTTAATAATAAAAAAAAAAAAAGTGAAAACAAGTCTCTCGGCTCCTGGATACCTCTCTGTATCCCAATGCTATTCCTGGTTTTAGATGAGTTCACCTCTAAGATGTCAGACAGAAAAGCACAAAGCATAAGGAGGTTGACTTGATTTATCCCCACTACATGCACCCAACCATTTTTAATCTGAAATACTTTGAAGACACTTGGGGACAAACATCTTTGTTTTTTGAGTCTATCGAGGTAAAAAGTGGTTACCACATCGCTTCCACAAGCACCCTCATCCAATTTCAGAGAAAATATCCTCGGAGGACAGCTTTCCTTTCCTTCTGGTGTGCCAGTGACAATGGCTGCCATCTCCTCTGTTTGACAGCTTTGTGCGTAGGCCCCAAACAACCCATCACTTTCCCAGGTTGTGTGCTAAAGTGACTCCTTGGCCCTCTGAGATTTAACAAGGAAACCTTCTGGCGTGTCTCCCGTCTAACCAAGGCCCTTGCTGCCTGTCTTCTCCTGTCCCATCTATGAACAATTTAACATTGTGGCTGTACACATTGACATAGGCTTCATATAGGAGCTGGTTACCTATCTTTTGGGTTTTTTTGTACTGAAAATTGAACATAGAGCCCTATGCACGGTAGGCCACTGAACTACTTCCCAGGCTTCTTTTTACAATGTGCTATAAGAGAGGATTTTGTTAAGTCACCCAGGCTTTCTGTACACTTATTTTTTGTAACCCAAGGATCCTCTTACCACATCCTCCCATACAGCTGACAACAGGTTGGCTCCACCAGGCCTAGGCACGACAACGTTGACAAGCAAGTCACAACCCCTATGGCACCTAACCACAGTGAAATAATGAAACAGTGAGAACTTTCAGTGTGCCACTTGAGCTCCACAATGGGCCACGGCCTTAGAGCATGGCCTCGTGTGCTAAGGGACAGTCCAGATGGAGGAGGAGGAGGAGGAGGAGGAGATCAGCGAAGGACAAAGCGCTTAGCTCTGCAGGAAGGAGAGGAGGGCAGAGCAAGGGGGCCACAGTGGCCAAAGCTTGTGTCCCACCATTTAGCACGCTTCCTCATCCAGGATGGCAATTTGGAAAACTGACCTCGTGGCCTTGATCGATACGTCAGAGGCATCAAAGAGTGTTTTCTTTTAGTAAGTCTCTCCCCCACCCTCCACCTGCATGAGAGCTGTGCTATTTCCCCGACTGTGTAACGGGAAGTGTTACACTTGTCTGTTTCATGGATACTGCTTGGTCGCAGCAGGTCAAGATTGTTGGCAAAACTTTGAAATGCCCCTGTAGGATGGGGCTGTAGCTCTGCAGTATACCACCTGCCTAGCATCCATAAAGCCCTGGGTTCCACGTCTGCCAGCACAATAAAAAAGAAAACCAGCAAGCATAAAGCCAGGCCCCTGCGCTCACAGCTACTATACTGTGGGTATCTGGTTACTCATTGTGTGGGAAAGAGGCCAGTCAGTGTCTTACATTATATTGCAAATATGAAGTTTGATAAACATATTTTAGGATATTTGGTTTCCTTCAAGAGCAGTTTCAACATAGTTGGCTTTGTGATGTGATGTGCATTTTATTTTACAGATTTTAAAATATTATAATCAGGAGAGAGGGGTCCATGACTTACCAAAACTGCCAAAAGTGCCCTTGGCCACCAAATTTATCAAGAGTTCYTTCTTGGCTGGCCTCACTGTGACACACTTTTCATAGAAGTAGCTAGTGCCACTTCCTGGAGGAGAGTTGCCTCACTGAACAGACAGGAGTTCTTGAGGCTGAGGGTGGAGTCCAGCAGTTCCTGGGGCAGCTTGGGTTCAGCAGGCAGGCAGGCCTGCCAAGCTCTGAGTCATCTGTGCCCCAGGAACTGGAAGGAGCAGGTGGGGCAGGCAGACTCCACTTTACAAACTCCAGGCTCCCTCGTCTCTGCTTATCTAGTGCCCTGTGTGGGCTCCAGGCCTGTCTCACTCTCTCACTCAGGACTTTCATCCCGGCTCTGACTCAGCTTCCTGGGGTAACCACACACACCCCAGGCTCTTCTGAAGCAGCCAGCTGGTTGACCAAACCCACTTGTCCCTACTAACCAGGACCTTGACTTGACAGAATCCCATCTTTCCAGAGTCATGTGGCCTCAACATGGGCTCCTTGGAAACAGCGGAAGCAACCTCGCTTCTATTCACAGTGGCAGCAGGAGATGAGACGCTGAGAGAGGGGTGCACATGCAGAGGGAGATTCGGGTTTGCTTTTGTTTCTTGTCTGAGTTCACAGACCTGAATATGAGTCACAAAGCTATCAGATGCCAGGTCCTTGCTGTGTGTAAGAGAGGAGGAAAGTCTCCCTCTCTTTCCCTGCACACTACTCCAAGGTGAAATTGGTTCCCATGATTCCTCCTGGGAGCTCTGCCTTCCAGGCTCCCCCAGCTTGCAGTCAAGGGCTACATATAGCCAACGGTAGACATGAACACATCTCACCTAATTTGGCTTACCTATAAGATTATTATATTGTTTGCAGTTTTAAAAAATTCAACCGTGCAGTTGCCTCTTGGGTGTGAACTCTGTAAATAGCAATTTCCTGCTGCAACAGCAAAGGTTTGTTGTAAGATACCCATTCAGGGTAGGGATTATCCAGTGGGGTATTCTCAAAACCACAAGGCTGAGTTCCATTCTCTTCTTCTTGGCCATGGGGCCCTGGGACTCGGTTGCTGTGTCTGGGGACTTAAAGGACCAGTTGGGTCCCCACCAGAGACATCCTTATAACTGTGGCGTTACTGTGTTGCCCAGGTTGGCCTAGGTTGCTGCCAATATTCTTTGCATTAGCAGATTATATGGGTAATAAATTCCAAGTGATGCCCCTTATGACTTGGTGAACATTAAGCTAAATGCCACAAGGGCTGATAATGTACTCTTGTGTATTTTAATCATAACTCTTCATCCTGCCATGAAATGGCAGCTGAGAGGAAGCATCCATCTTTGGGTGTGGTTCTTAAACTTAAATAATCATGTTTTAAAGCTCTAGGCTTATCCACTCACTGGATCAGCTACATGGAAACTACAACAATGGCCGGTGCAGAAGCCAGCCACAGGCAGCTATGGACTTGACCACACCCAGCCACTGAAACGTCCACCACTGAAGACTGCAATACTGTTACTTGTTTTACTGACAGGGACACAGGGACACTGGATCAGAAGCTGGAATGTGCTATGAGTGGAGAGATATTACATATACTTATTTATTTTTGTGTTCGTCAGGGCATGGAAGTACTACAGTACATTTGGAAGTCAGAGTACAACTTATGAAAGTTCACCCTTTGCTTCCACCACATGGGTGGAATCAAATTCGGGGCATCAGGCTTGGAGGCAAGTGCCTTTCCTATTAAACCGACTGGCTGGTCCATGTGATCTGATTTTAATGAAAAAATAATTTAAGTTAAAAAAATAAAGATTACCATAGTTATCAAGGCATAATCTCAGCACTTGAGGGACTAAGGCTGGAGGATTTCCACAAGCTAAAAGCCACCCTTAGGTCCTAGGTTAGCTTAAAATATGACACCAAATGGAGGTAGCAGTATGCTTTCTACTGCTATGTGACATTTGATAACCTGGCTTGGGTTGAGATTCCTACAGTTGCTCTGCAGGGTCTCAGAGTGTGGGGTTCAACCCACTGAAAAAGATCATTGTGAAATAAATACAATGAATGACTTAAAACACAGACACATGGTGAAACRAAAATCTACACGGAGTATCAAATTATGCCACTCGTACATATAACAATGTAACAATGTTTCATGAAGCTTTGGTTTCAATTGCATGGTGTGTGTGTGTGTGTGTGTGTGTGTGTGTGTGTGTGTGTGTGTGTGTGTGTGNGTGTGTGTGTGTGTGTGTGTGTGTGTGTGTGTGTGTGTGTGTGTGTGCCGGTGCTCACAAGAATGCACACTATAACACTATAATACATAATTGGGCTGTAGTCATAAGAATTTTATGAATACCTCCCCACCCCTACTGGGCCAGGTTGCAAGGCTTTGGGCTGGAGTTAAGTGACCCCACCTGAGAATGAGGAACTAGTCCCTTAACCTTATCTAGAATAAATCTTATCACTTGGCTTTTGAGCACAATGATAGTCCTCAGCCAGGCTCCCTCACAGTGCAGTGCTATCTTCCTGGCCAGACTAAAGCACAGACAAGGAAAAATGGAGCCCTTACCTCAATGTCAACAGGAAGGAGGGAGGCAACAGGCCTCTTGTTCTCCAGCTCCAGTGCCCCTCCCACAAGGATCCACAGGCACCTGGCCTGGAGTGACTTACAGTATCCCAGCCAGAAGGCACAGACTGGGGAATACCGGTCCTTCCTCCTCTCTTGGGTTAGAATTCAGACACCTAGAGGGCTGACCAACTCCCTGTCTTTGTGTCTTTCAAGACCAGTTGCAGATCACTAAACATTTGTGACATTGGAGGGATATTGTTTTGGAGGTTACGGACATTTTCACATGAATTGTATTTTACATAAATATAATGGGACTGACACATCAAAACTTTGAATGTTTTTTGAGGTAACAGGGACATAGAGACATAAAAAACCAAAATTCTGTAACAGTTTCTTCATAGAAATGTACTAGAAGTTGGTACATCCATACTTTAAGACCCAGTGAATTTTGGTTTTTTATGTTTCTGTTCAAAGTATGTTTGAGTCAAAATATCCCCAGTATGTTTCCTGTTAACAATATACGATATATGCCTGTATCTAAATGAGAGAGACACCTGCTTTTCAAGCCTCCTCTCAGCCTCAGGTTGCAATGTGACCCTGATACTTTTTTTGGATCCAGAAACTTCTCAGGCTGTGCTGGACCCAGCAGGTGGTTGACTGATCTCCAACTCCAACCCTCTGTGCAAATAGTTTTACGACTGTGTGGTTTTGTTACCTATTTATCATACAGTTTGGAATCGTGAATCATTGGCAAAAAATGTTCAAGGAAACGTCCCCCTATTGTGAAGCTGGGAGATACAAGTTTCACTCCTGGCTACAGTACCACTGACTACTTAGAGTTCTTTCTAAAACCAAATTGCTGACGTGACTCAACAGTCCCTGTGGACCATTATCTTCTCTTTATTGTCTCACTCACTCTCACCAAAGCTCTGCCTTCACATGAATACCTACTCTCATCTAATCAGCCAGTGCTCTTGTGAGTGGTGGGCACCCATGGCATCCATAGCACATCTACGCTTTGTTTGTATGTTTGTTTTGTTTTGTTTTGTTTTGTTTGATATATTCTTTATTTACATTTCAAATGATTTCCCCTTTCCTGGGTCCCCCCTCCCCCCCCCATTCCCCAATAAACCCCTTCCCGCCTCCCTGTCCTGGTATTCCCCTACACTGCTGCACTGAGCCTTTCCAGGACCAGGAGGGCCTCTCCTTCCTTCTTCTTGGATATCATTTGATATGTGAATTGTTTCTTGGGTATTCCAAGATTCTGGGCTAATATCCACTTATCAGTGAGTATATACCATGTATGTTCTTTTGTGATTGGGTCACCTCACTCAGGATGGCATTCTCCAGTTCCACCCACTTGCCTAAGAATTTCATGAATTCATTGTTTTTAATAGCTGAGTAGTATTCCATAGAGTAAATATACCACATTTTCTGTATCCATTTCTCCTTTGAGGGATATCTGGGTTCTTTCCAGCTTCTGGGCTATTATAAATAGGGTATGAACATAGTAGAGCATGTATCCTTATTGCATGCTGGGGAATCTTCTGGGTATATGCCCAGGAGTGGTATGGCTGGGTCCTCCGGAAGTATCGTGTCCAGTTTTCTGAGGAACCGCCAGACTGATTTCCAGAGTGGTTGTACCAGCTTGCAACCCCACCAGCAGT
>BDUI01000482.1:75831-88078 GCA_002335545.1 Apodemus speciosus | reverse complement strand
ACAGAATGTGAAAAACATTAAGAACAGCCACCTGGAAGGTATGCCATTAGGCGGCGTTTTCTAAGATTCAGAAAAGAATCGTTGAGGCTCTTTGTGGATTAGATGTAATTAGACAGGGATTAGGACACAAATTATATACACATTAAATCAGCTTTGGGACGATGTCGGCAGTGAAAGGAGACAGCATCAGCCAATGAAAACCCATCTGGTGGAGCATCATGGTAACTGACACATCTGGTGAGCTCTGTTATTGTAACTTTAAGACTTTGATGGGGATAAATTAGTCTGTCTTATTGATCACGTTAATACTGGCCCACTGAATGCAGCGTACAGACACCACGGCTATAGTGGATCCCACCAGTGCAGAAATGCTCTGAGGAGTCTCCACCTCTCTGAGGTCTAACACATGCACCCAYAGACTCACACACATACACACCACACCACCGCACCTGGATTGGGCTTCACAAAGGGACTTGTTGTTGAACTCCTCCCATTTGTACCAGCTTCTWGCTCTGGACGTCTTGTTGGATCATGATTCCTGGTTGACCCAGCAGAACTCGCATCTATATGAAGAACGAGTGATTAATCACGGCACAGACATCCAACTGTAGCTAGCTAGCTTCAGAGCTGCACAGATATCTCAAGAGGCATGAATAGCAACGAACATAAGACTCTTTATGCAAAGYACTGTGAAATACAAGAATATAATCTTCCTTTTTAATCAGAACGGTTATCCTAGTTATTTCGGAGGTTTAGATTGGGAGGCCATCTGTGGAAACTATAGGGATTCTTGCATTTGGCAGTCAAAGCATTGCAGATGACATTTCAATTTAACTGAGCAAGTTGATTGACTACTATACCGGTTTCTAATTAGAAGAATAATTCTTTCTTTCTGCACAATAGGTTATTCTACATGAAAACATGGCTCTTTGGTTGTCCGGATTTGAAAAGGAAACAAAGCTGCAGAACCACTGTTTACATACTGGATACTCTGATTTTTCAATCAAAGAGGTGAGGTGCATTGTAAGGAGAAACATGCATTTCTGTTGTAACACAGAGATACTCTGTCTTGCTGACCTGAACTTTTAGAGAGATCTCCAATAAGAAAAGCTGAGTATATCTATCGCCTTGGGGGACACTCTGCCAGTGGTTCAAAGTGCAGAGAAGGGTCTGCCTTCAAAACTAAAAAGAGGGGTGACAGTGAGCGTCACCTGGTGCCACACTAGCTGGGGATACACCAGGTTACAGTGGCTTCGCAAAGAAGCAGATGATCTTTACCTTGTCCAACTTTCATGAGGATCTTCATGGCTCTTGTCTGGCACACCCCTCCCTCCTGGTTATCCAGGCCCTCCAAAGACCCATTTGATGTAGCTGATTAAAAATAAAATGGACAAAACAAAAAAATAAAGAAAAAATCAGGAAATCAATAGGCAAGATTACATGAACATGAAATGTCTGAAACCAATTTGAAAAATAAGAATTCACTCTTTGTCACAAGTTCTCTGAATGTATGGGATGCTGAAAGCCAAAAAGAAACAGAAACAGAAACGAAGGGAAATGGATCCTGGAACTATTGTTGCATCCTCTGTAAGCTACCTGCTTCTAAATGCACTTAAACACTCCCTCCTGTACACATCTGATTTAGTATTGCTCTAYAGGTAAAAGGGACAGCATCCTCCAAATGCCCACAGACTGGGAGGGCCACACCAGAAAGCACAAAAGAGTGAACCCGGTAATTTCGAAACTCGGCAATCATCTCCCAACACCTGCTTCCTCCACTCCAGACTTCCTGCTTCAAGAACAATTAACTTGATGCTCTGCTTGTCAAGCATCCAAGTTCTGCAAACACTGGCGGGGAAGCCTTCTCACACTCCCTCGCTCGTTTCTCCAGCCTGAAATATACTGAAGAAGCATCCTAGAACTCAGGTCTCACGTCTGCCTTCTCACTGTGCAAATGCCAGCAAGCACGTGTTATCAGCAACCCTCATGGGCCTCTCCAGCCAGGCTTTCTGCTGGAGAAAACTCTAGCTGGACATAGCCCTGTCTGGGCCCTGTGACAACTTGGCCTCAACCAGGTGGGGGACCACCTTGTCCCACATTCTCCAAGTGGATTCCCTTTCCACCTTAACAGTGAGGGGCCAGAGGAAAGACTTCAGTTCTACCAATGTCTTTCTGTCTTTTAAAGCAGCCATGTTCTATCTCCACTCGTAGCTATTTGTCCT
Organism: Apodemus speciosus; assembly: GCA_002335545.1. Classification (NCBI taxonomy): domain Eukaryota; kingdom Metazoa; phylum Chordata; class Mammalia; order Rodentia; family Muridae; genus Apodemus; species Apodemus speciosus. The sequence goes on along the minus strand of BDUI01000482.1, from coordinate 85,856 downwards.
TAGGCCGGTGAAATCTCTAAATGGCTTTGTAACTAAAGCTGTAAAGAGATGGGCTGTCAATCCGTGTAATGAGGAGCAGGCTTTCAATTACAGTTCAAGTTTGAGTAGGAAGAGAGGACGGAATGCGCTGGACACTGCTTCCCCTTGAGTTCAAGGGGCAAGGAACAGAAGTGTTTCATATACACGCCTGTAACTTCAATCACCCTCCACTTTGGCTATCAAAGTCCTGTCTACAAACACCACACTCAGAGGAGAATGAAAGCCGGACAGGTGTGCTCGCAACTCCTCTTGATTTGGCTGTTTCGGTTTTTCCAAGAGTATCATCAGCACCAAACATTTCTAAATGCCTCCAGAGCAAAAGTTCGCACTCACTGAGTAATTGAAAAAAAGTACACACAAATTTCCTTCTGTGTTCTAGAATTATCGACTTCTATGCTCATATTTTCCCTAAAAGCAACCTCTTCTGCGAATAAATATCTTGCGCTTAACTGAGAACGAGCCTAAGTCGGCTCTCATAATCTCATCTCATTCTTCTGCTGTTGCTGACACTTAAGTTTTTCCTGGGAAAATACCTAATAGTAGCCATAATAACTTTGTTGGGGAGTTGCAGTAAGCTACTCAGTATCTATCCACTCTCAGACTACAGAGAAAACAAAATAATGGTCTAAAGAGATTGCTTCTGAGCATCTAAAAAGGGCCTTTGTTGTTATCGTTACTATTTTCCTATTCTTTCTCTTTCCCTTCTGCAAAAACAGTACCTCAGTCTCAGAGCCTCTCTCCTAAAGCTTCTCACAGTGTGTGTGGACTCCTCTGAGCCTGTTTCTAAAGTGATCTAGGGCAATGCTGAATCTTCAATTATTGATTAGAGTTCTCTCACGCCATTTCTTGGGAGTCAGGATAAGTCTCCACAGAGAAAAAAAGTAGAAAAGTGATCTGGTTTGTTAAATCACCTATCAAATATCTAGTTTGCTTAATTGGAGGAGAATGCCAAGTTGTAGACTTACAAATATATAAGGTGCTTCATGCTAAAGTGCGTCCTACTGAAAGTTAAATAACTTTTCTTTTCTTTTCTTGTTAYAAGTCTCAACACCCATCTGACAAAGAATAGTAATAACTAAAAGCTAAGCAGGGGGGAGGAAGGAGTACAGGGGCAGGGAGGACTACAGGGTGGAGGAATACAGGGAGCAGGAAGGACTACCGAGGGGAGGACTACAGGGGATAAGGGAGGACTACTGGGGGCAGGGAGGACTGCAGAGGGAGAAGACTACAGGGGATGGGGAGGACTACAGGGGCAGGGAGGACTACAGGAAGGGGGAGGATTATAGGGGCAGGGAGGACTACAAGCAGTCAAGAAGGATAGGAGTGGGGTATATGGGGGGAAGGTGAACTAGAGGGGGCAGGGAGGATAACAGACCTCTTTGGTTTAATCTTGATGGGAAAAATCAGTTTCAGATCAAGAAAAAGACTGAATACCAGAAAGAAGGCAGGCAGGGAACCTCCACCACCTGCAAATGCCTGTACCTTCAGGGCCACTGATGAATTCCAAGCACAGAAGGGGAGAATAAACACTTTTAAATTTGCAGGTCAGTGCCTCTTCTAAATCAGAACATCTGGGCTGAGTTCCCCAGATTTACCCCCGAAAGATGAACAAACCACCCCCCTACCCCACTCCCTAGTCAGAAGGATCTCTAAAGAAACTCAAATCAAATTTCAATCTGTGCCTTAGCAGCTAGAGACCACAGAACTGTGGGAGGGAGGGAGGTTGTGTAAAACAGGAACCACTTCACAGCTTTAAAAGCTGAAACTTTTTCCCCCTTGATTAACCAGAGAGAGAGAGAGAGAGAGAGAGAGAGAGAGAGAGAGAGAGAGAGAGAGAGAGAGAGAGATGGGGAAAATGGGGATGGGGGAGGGGTGGTGTGTCATTATTGGGGGGGAGGGTGGACCCTTTTTTAAGTTAACTAGGGACTTATTAAAGTTGGAAGTAGAGCCTGGGAAGAACTCATGACCAACTGTTGTTAAAAATGAGTGAACTGTATGGTACAGTTCCACATGCCTCAACGAAAGGTAATGGTCACAGGGAAGTGTGAGGCCTAATTCCGACGTCAACTTGATAGGATCAGGAACTCTGTAGGGCACTTGTGACTCTTGTGTCCTTGAGTGTGTCAGATTCTCTTCCCAGACAGAGATCCCTGAGGTAGTCGGGTCTGTCCTACACGTATGTGAGTGGGACCATTCAGTGCCTGGGGTGGGGTCCCTGACAGGATGATGAGCACAATGAGAAATCCAGCTGAGGCCAGGGCCTCTCATTGTCTCCAAACCCTCTAGAGGTGAGCAAGCAGTTTCATCCTTCAAATGGCATGGGACTGTCTGCTCAYATCCCCTTAAACTGCAAGCCATATTAGTTCCTTCAGTTGCTAGGACGGCCATCTGACAACTTGTCATGGAAAATTCATTTTCAGATGTTCCTACCAACAGAAATCTTTATGAGTGTAACACAGCAATAAAAGCCTTATATGAGATAAAAGCCTTAGATCTGATGAGTGTGATTCTCTACATGTCCTCAAGAGTTAGAAAAATTCTAAGTCTAGTGGACCTGCCCCTACAAGAGCAATGGCCCTTTGTTCTGTCTTGTGCCTCCTTCCTGGCCTTGAGCTACAGAAGCACATCACAAGGTTAGTGTTCTGATGTCCCTTCTCCTCACCCCCATCCACCTGGAACCTGGAAGCTTTCAAAGGCTCAGCACTGATTTTGAAGCACAACAAGAAAATTGCTAATACTTGGGAATAAAACCTATTTCCATTTCACTAGATAGTTTCACGACTATTTATAGCTTTCATTTGAATGCCCCTGGGAATTTTTAACTTAAAGAGTAAAAATAAACGTTACTTCATTATGCTTTGTTTTCCTTTGTATCAATCCACCAGCATTATCTAATGTGGCCACAATCATTGTATTACCAAATGGATAAAATTACATTTAATCACCAAGGGACAGGGAAAATAACATTGTTATACCTAAGCTTTTATTTAGTGCCTAGACATTTTTCTACCCTGGCCTAGTTGGAAGGAAAATAGACTTTAGAAGATTAAAAATTACTTGAAAACTTTCTCTATCCAGTTGGGAGGTGGGCTTAATAAAGATACTTGGGCATTTTATAGCTGGCTTTTGAAAGCCCTTGATTTTGGGTCTAACTCACAGCATCACCAAGCTTTCCTGTCTCCTCTGGAGGGAGCGAAGATCACCGCTCAGCAGAAAAGCACCCTGAACTGGACGTGGTATCCATGTCTGTAATCCTGGCCATCAGAAGCCTAAAACAGGATTGAGGGTTCGAGGCCAGTACAGGAAGCATAAGAAGACTCAGTCTCAAAACATAAAAAACAACAAACCAACTATACAGAGTTTGAGATGCCTGAGTTCCTAATTATCTGCCGATCAGCTCTTCTGGGCAGTGATACTTGCTATACGAGCACACAGAGAGCTAGAGAGGGTGGAGCTGGTAAGGAGACCACACGGAGAAAAAGACGCCTGAGTCTTGGACCATCCCCACAGAGATGAGTACTGCATTTCAACGTGTCTCTGTATGGATGTATCTGCTCTGCTCCAAAGCCAAGCTACAGCTGCTGGTATATTAAGTTCAGTASAGAAGAGTAAGATCCTCAGGTGGAGGGTGAAAGAGTGCACAGGTGGGCCTTGATCCCAAAGAGACAGTCTATGATTCAGGACGATCCCATCAAAGGACACATCTTTGGATCCTATGGGAAAAATAGTATATGAATGGGTGTTCACACTATGGAGAACTGGTCACACTATTTCAAATAGCCATGAGGGACTTGTAGATTGGCAGACATTTGAAAGTAAGTATGTCAACTAATCAAAGCAAGTTCACCAAAGAGACACATGATGATCATGAAGGCAGGAAAACTACAGAAGCTGTGTCCTTACACAGGGCTGACCTTGACGATTTGATTAGCTAACAGTCAACATTTTATAAGAATCTCTGTCAACACCAATTCTATCTGTACTGCCCTTGTCCGTCCACTCTATACCACACACTGGCCAGGCGAACTACAATTTCGTGGGTGAGACTTTCTACATGCCCCTCTTCCAAGCTCAGCACAGGCTTCTGAAAAAACTAGCAGGGGCCTAACTGGCAAACTGGAAAARCATCATCCAGAGAGACACATGACTTTAATGTCACCCCAACACACACACAGCCTCAGACTGCTGCATCCTCCYGCCAGGGCTGCATCTCTGAGTGCCAACAAAATAAAACAAAAAGCACGAGACATATAAGTCGAGAAACACAGATGCTGGACAAGATGCAGTTATTTAATGTCAACGTACAAGCTGGGGAAGCTAAGATCTTTCTACTTAGTCCAGCATCAGTTTAAATTCCAAAAAAATACAATACGGATCCAGAGTATATACCACGGAGACAGGATTCAGTCTCTAGAGCCCAAGTTAATGCGTTTTCATGGCTCGGTTAGCAAGGTCATTCTCTGAAATAACTGACACAGAAGGAGAAAAAGTCCTAAACACAGAAATAATAATGTCCAGGAAAAGCCAAAAATCAATGTCTGTTTTTAAAAAGGACAATGAGACAAAGTCTGAAACAAACATAAGTTCAAAGCACAGGGAAGAAGAGGAAATTTTCTTTCTTTCTTTCTTTCTTTCTTTCTTTCTTTCTTTCTTTCTTTCTTTCTTTCTTTCTTTCTTTCTTCCTTCCTTCCTTCCTTCCTTTCTTTCTTTCTTTCTACTATGTTTTCCACTGTGGCTGCTGAGGGAAAATGTGGAATGCATCTTCCTTGATTTCCAAAGAGATAACAGGAATCTGGCTTAACAGAAGGAGTTCAGCCTTCCTTGTCTCAGAGTATTTCATTCCGTCATACCAAGCCTTGACCTTGAGCAGAAGCACCATGGCACAGTCCCTCAAAGTGTCCCATGAAAAARCAAGAACACAAAGCAAGACATCTTCAAAGAGAAACATTCATTTGACAAAACACAAAACACACATGCAACAAGAAAGCACCCAGTGTGGCTCTGTGCTGGGCTCCCACTCCCACTTGACGAACTTTCTTAGCAGGTAGGAGACTGTCTAGCCCTAAACATCATAAACCAGCAGGGATGGAGGACATGCGTGTTTCTCATTCTAGGGAACATTGGCCCAACTCATGGGAAGAATCAATCGCTCCCATCAAAACTGTGTCACTGTTACTGTATTTCAAAATCTCCAACCACACATAGAGAATAACTGGCCCAGCAGCTTCCACAACACATGACACAATCTCTTGGCTTGTGCACTGGGCAAAATGACTTGGAAAAAGCCAACCCAAAAAGTCAAAACTTAGGCATCCCCTCTTCTTTTCCAGCATTAAGGAATGACTGAAGCCGTGGATTAAGAGCAAATAGATAGGTTTTCCTGTGTGTGCTTGGAGGGCTGTCTTAATTTTATTGTCTGAGTTTAAGCACTCTATATAAACTAYGATGGGATAGTTCACCAACAGTTCAGAAACAGAAGTCTTTAAAACYGTACCCACTTGGACATGTCTTCTAGCAAGCTCTTCTTATATGRTTGTACACTGGAAAGACTTTAATTGCCATCAGTTCCTTGGCCACTTTCAGGAGCTGAGGACACTACACAGCCATGTGTGCGAGAGTCAGCCTAGTAAACAAGGCTTGGACCCCAAGGGGTAGCAATCAGTCGGGAGAACAGCTGCAATATCTAATTATGAGAGCTATAGCTGAAACTATAATTTATCACGGGTTACTCCTAAGACCTTCCAACCACAGAAAACTATACGAAGATTAAGTATGTGCCTATTTTGGATAGTCGGTTGCCTTTGATAAGTAGTCCTCAAAAGAGAACGGCTCACAAAAGAGGGAAACAGGAATACATGGCAGACACATGGGTTGTGCACCACGTGACTATGTCRTATGTGTGAGAATGTGTGCGTGTGTGTGCATGTATACATATATGAAAGTACATCAAGAAAACAGGTTGAGGGCCAGGTGTGGYGACACATGCCTTTAATACCAGCACTCAGGAGGCAGAAACCGATGGATCTCTGTAAGTTAGCCTGGTCTACATGGTGACTTTTAGGCTAGTCTGTGCTATGGGCTGAGAAAGAAGTCTCAATGCTCAGTACCCAAAACCTTTCAGACTGTGGAATCTTTTGGAATTTTGGAGGTTTGTATAGAGTTGTTAGCGCCAAAAGTTTTGGGCTTGGGGCTTGGAGTAACAGACCAGGGCTATTCAGCCTGCACTGTCTCAGCTCAGTCCAGGCCCCTGACACTATCCTGAGAAAAGTGAAAGCAGTGCTGGCCATAAACTACCCCTGGTCCTGTTTTAACTCAAGAGATGCTTCAGCAGAGGAAATCATTTACGAAGCTATGTATTTTTTTCTCAAAATATTGCTCACACTAATTCAGTCTCTTGATTTTTTTTTTTTTTAATGAATTTGGTTAAAAAATGCTGCTTTCTAGTATAAAATTTCACTGCTAACTCTGTGGTGACTTGCACAGGCAAGGACTTCTCATTAGGCAAAAATTAATAATAATAATAAATTTTTAAAATAACATCATTTAAAAAGTAGTCTTCTTATTTTACATACTCTAGGGTGTTTATTGCCACAATCCAGAGACAGTCATTAGAATGAGGATAGTAAAACCTACAGTACAGTAACAATTACCCCTACAGGGGAGTCACCATCGAACGGAACTAAAACTACTGAGAGAATTGTGTTTTAAAAATAGGTTGCCAGATGACCATTTCAATAGTAATGACTAAAGTCACATTAAAAAAAAAAAGAATGATATAATAGTTCTAAAGATAAGACATAATTCTCATTGTTTATTAACTTAAAATCCCAGGTTTTTAAAATGCACACTTTCTATTCAAGACAGTGATAACATCTCATGAAAATACCCTGAACTATGAGCTCGGTGGATTATTTGTAGCACATAACCCATTCTCTGCTCTCTGGTTTGTGGGTTCTTCTTTTCTTTTTTAACATTCCTGATTTTTAAAATATCTTTGTGGCCCTATGGAGATATCTAGCGTGGAATGTCCATCGGCAGCGGGGACGGGGAAGGACATCCCACAATCCTCTTGTTTGCCCAACTGTCACTAATTGCAGGCAATGATATTAATGACCCGGTAATTACAGAAAGAGCAGCAGTGAAGTAGAAAACATCCATCCGAGGAGAGTCCATGGCTAGGTGGTAGCAACTTGTGCAGTGGCTGAACTGATGCCTGCTGACAGCTCAGGAGGGACACTTCAGGAGAGGCAGCGTTAACTCTTGTGGCACAGCAGTGTTTGTCATGGTCATGACATTATTTGCTTTGACCATTGAGAGGCCAGCAGTAACGGCGATAAAGTACCCCTGTTTAAATCTGTCCTTTGTGTGAGCCTTACTCGTACATGCAGGACACATGTTCTCTATTCGAAGAATCTGGGGCAATTTCTCAGACACTTATTTCAATGAAAGGATTAACTTCATTCCATACTTTAATAAAGCTGGGTTGATTCACTAATGCAAAGTGACTTTTAAGCAGAGTTAACATTCAGCAACACATAGTCTGGTTTCTCTATATCAGATTGATTATGCTCTTGCCCAGTACTGGGCTGATCTATCAGTCCATCCTGCTATCCACCCAGCCATCCACACATACACCCACCATCCACCTATCTTCTCATCCACCACCCACCATCCATATATCCACCCATCAACTCACCATCTACCACACACGCACACACGCGCGCGCGCGCGCGCGCGCGCGCGCACACACACACAGCATGCATTTAGCCAAGGAAGCTTAACATGTCTTAATGTCTCTGTCCCTATACTGAACTAACTTGATTTTAATTACATTATTATTTAGCAACTTCTGTCGATGGGCTCAAAGTACTTGGTAATGCCATAAAATCAATCTAGTATAACCTTAATGGGGGGGGGGGGGAAGGCCATAAAGATTTTAGATCTATTCGTAGGTTTAAAAATAGAGAGAAAAATTTGAAGTGTGAACAAAGGAGTTTCTCCTATCTTTCTACCCTGTCAGTATCATGTTAGTTTTTGACTCCTCAACTTGGTCTTCTGGGTAGCTGGGACCTGTAGCATCCAGCTCGGGTTGTATGACTGAGTCAGTTATATGTTATATAATGTATTGCAGGGCATCACTACCAACATGTTTGATAGAAGCAGAGTTTGTTCTTTATATTTATATTACAGTTCCACATGGATTATGCTGTCTCTTGTCTTTACCCTCTCTATGTATGTGTAAGTATACATGCTGCGCTGTCATGCGTGTGCTTTGCATGACTGTATACCATCATCACTATTATTTTCTATGCATACTTTCTTGGCTACCTACCCCTGCACATATATCATGCATGTCTATATGTTCTCTTTACGGCGCACACATCATGGCCCAGGAGCCACAGTTACACACTTACAATGGAGACCTAAGGGTTTGAAGGCCCCGGCATTGGGTTTTGGCCCTGATGTTTCATGGCACGTAAAGTGTTCTAAGCCACTAACACTGTTTGGGTTTCTTCACAGCAGTAAAAAATTTCTATCTCCTGTGCTGCTAGACTTGAAAGTGAGGCGGGCATGAAGGCCACAGCACTCCCCCAAGGATCAAACACATGCAGACTCAGAGTTAGCGCTTTWGGAATAAATTTGAGCCTCTTAAGAACTATATAAATCAGTTTCTCTCAAAGTAATCTTTTTTCCCCTTCCAAAATGTCTGTCTATGCCTCTTGGCTATTTTTTTAAGTGTTTTATTTTGCTTGAAAATTTTATCTTCGTGATGAATATTTAAGGGCTGTTAAGAAAGAAACGTGTCCTCTTTTATGCACTAGGTCTCTAGCATTGTTCAATTATTTATAAATCTATGTGAACCGTTAACAAGCTATAAATACAAGGGTAGAGATATAAAGATGAGTTTTATGAAATAATAAAGACAGTTTTATTCTGAATAATTCCCGAATAACTTTTTGGCTATGTTAAGCCCTTTATTTCTCATCTTATTTATTTTGTATTCACAGTGTTTAGTCTTCCTCGATTTTTGCTTCTCATGCTGGGATCAGTCGTTACTTTCAGACCAAGGGGTGGTAATGGCAGGCCTATATCTGGTCTGGTTTATGTGAGTGTGTGGTCCCTGTTTCCCAGGAGATGCCARTGGCTGTGAACAGAATCCCACCTAGGGCAACCTCATCCTCTGATCCTCTGTACCACCCAAGCTAGCATCCAGGWGGCCATGACTCTGCTAGACTTGGGAGCCAAGTATCTTGGTGCAGTCTCAAGATAGGCAGGTGCAAAACTGAGCTTTCCTTAGATTAAATTAAACATGGACCCTTCTGATCTTTGGGAGAGGCTTCCTACAGATGGAACCCAAGGGGCTACCCTGGCGTGATGGCTGATATTTTCTGTGTCCTTGGGAACCAGAGCATGTGAGAGGCTAGTGAACTGAAAAGAGCAAGCCCCAACTGGAGATGTGTCAACACTCCTTCCTGTCTGAGTCTTCAGGGTCTGTCAGAGAACCTGCTGGCAAGCCCAGGAGATTCCTGAACAAACCACACTTACGTGTGTGCTTCTTGGTCAACAGAAACAAAAGGACTCTAATGACAGTCAAAGAAGACCAAGTGGGAAGTGCAAATGAGTAGAGATGTCCAGAGTGACTGGGGCTGAGCAATGTTCTGTGCTTTTGTTGACGCCCAGACTATAAGCCAAGGATGCTTTCTATACCCACCCTTCCCAGGCAGCCGCTCTTGAATGAAGTCCACTTCTGCCTTCAGCCCTCAGTCTCTCACTGCCTCTCAGTGCCACTGTTAACTTACTCTTGGTTGGCAGCCACACGCGGACACCAGCAACCTGACAAATCTGTCCTCATGGCAAGTTTGGACTGCCCCTGTGAGCGAGGGCACTCATGATTTTAAGGAAGAGAAGACATGTTGGCACATAAAGCCCAGGGTGGCCAGACTCAGACTCACAGCTCCCAGGCCAACTGAGTTTCTAAGCATGGC
>BDUI01000482.1:41332-55131 GCA_002335545.1 Apodemus speciosus | reverse complement strand
AGTTGTATATTTACCTGTTTTATCCTGCTCCGATCATTAGACAATTCTAACTGGGGATGAGTGTGCTAGGGACCCATACGTGGAGGGGGAGGCAGGGACCGAAGAGTTTTATCAGGGGGAATGACCAACCATGCTGTTCCTGGGGCTCGTCTGCTACCACATGAGTGGATGGAAGGAAGGAAATACATAGAGGCAAGCAAGCTGCCCCACAAGACACATACCTCATCGCTCCCTGAACACACAAGAGCAGAACTTGGGAGCAGCACTCACATGTATTCTAGGGAGATTCAAGATGAGTGTCCATGAAAAGTACCCATGAATGTCTTGGAACCAAGATGGACTTCACCATTAGAGAAGTGCTACAAATACTGTAATTAAAATTTGACACAGCTGAATTTCAACAGAGAAAAATGAGCTGGATTTTTTTTTTTTTTAACCATTCGGTGTAGAAATTATTTACAATGCCGATGAAAAGGGTGTTTCTTCTGAATGTGTAGCTCGACAGTGGCCCACCCACAGCACTTGGAGAGTACGCCACCTGGACATTTCCAACTCYTCCCCAGGCCAGCTGAGGAGGATGGACGGCATGAACTCTTACCTCCTTCCCTTGAGCCCATATGTTCTTCCTGTTCTGATTAGAGAACTACTCTGGGCATAAAAGATCCTGTTTTCTCTGAGAGCTTTTTCCCCACTGTGGTTTTAAAATCTGAAATCAGCCAAGTATGTATCACAGACCCAGAATGCTCTGCACCAGAATTATATGTTTGACTTTGTACATGGAAAATATTTGAATGAGCCACTGCTAATTCCATACTGCAACCCTTGGAAGACTGCTGCCCTGGGAACCCAGCRCCGCTTCCTCTCGACTTCTCTGGGCCCTCCGTTCTGATAGAGGACACTTCTAAATAGATCACGCAGGTACGCTCCATAGAATGGAGGGCCCAGAAAAGWAGCGACGAGCTCGCCCCGTGGACGGTTAGTACACAGATGCAGGGATTTCTCGAAGGGCTCTTTAATCACTTTAACCCTGTGCCTAACGGAAAGCTGGAGGCCAAGGCGCTTCAGCTTCTCCTTTTGTCGGGTTGCCTGCCATAAATATGCACCAGTCTGTGTGTGAAAAGCTGAAGGAGGCGGCAAGCTTGCTGGACATTTATCATTCTCTGTTCCCTGCTAACAAGCAAATACTTTAGTTGAATGGGCCATTAGCAATCATTGTCAAATGGAGAATGAAAGGTGCTAGGATGTGACCAGCTTGTAAATTAGGGGGTGTCCCTCCTCTTTGACAGATCTCAGCAAATCCAATGGATCTTTTAGGTATGGATTCAGAATTAAGATAGAAAGGCAGGCGCAAAGTGGCAGGTGTCTGGTATGTAAGACGTGTCTCATAATTCTCAGAGTAGTGAGAAAAACAGATCATGAGGGTACCTATCTACAGCCCCAAACTATGATCCAGCATGTAGACTAGGGAGGAAGTCAATAAAACTAGTCTAAGGAGGATATTTAATGAAGATTGTTATCATCTGCATGGAAGCAGGTTTAGAAGAGGCTTTCAACCCTCATGCTCTAGTTAAACAGCTCCCAGATTCCATGTGTAAATTACCTCCAAGATTCACTCCATGAAGAAAGCCCTTGTCCTGAAGAAATAGTGAGACTTTCTTAAAATGCCAAAAGATGACGATAAAGTAAATATTTCCTTTCTGGTGGCTTGAACCAATTCTGGGTGTCACTCTGCACCTAACCCAGCCAGGAGTCAATGTCTCACTTTGTCTATTGACTAAAATTGGTAGTGTGGAAGACCAGCACTAAAGTCCAGGTCCCTCCCAAGCTGTTGGGGACAGAGGGCAGTGACAGTCAACACCAYCAAGAGTTCCTGTTCTCGCCTTTAGTGTGGGTCAGCACCATCATTTTATAATCGTGTCACTTCCACCAGGGACCCTGTCCCAGCCAACTCGCAGGTTACCAATCACRGTGGTCAAGGAAGCCCGGAACCTCTGGAATCACAGTTTTGACAGACTGGTTGGATTATTTGAATTAAGCTAAAAATTTTACCCTTTTCAATATGGTCACCAGTTATTTTTCTCTTTTCTTAAATTTCCCAAGGGAAGAAAAGACCAACCTCGCAGAAAGAGCTGGAGGYCCAGGTAAGGGCCAACAGCCCAAGCTTTTCTTTGCCTCGGCAGTGCAGATACCACCCCCTCCCCCCTTGGTGGGGCGAGCTGAAATCAAAAGGCCTCTGTTTTCTTTTTAGATAATTCAGGGCCTACCTATCCTCCCTCTGGTCTCCGTTGCTGCCCAGCAGGTCTCTGCCTGAAGCCCAAATAGATGAAGGCAAGGGTGTCGAAGGGCACTTAATCCTACAGAATGGCTAGCTCTGTCAGGCCAAGAGTTAAGCAGGAAAACCTTCCAGGCCCCARGGACGCAGSGAGCTGTGGGTTTTAATCAGCCTCCATCTCGGTCTATAAAAAGGCCGTCAATGAAAGCTACCTTGGCCATATTATCTTCCACCAATGAGCAAGAACTGTACAACTCCCCTTCTCGGCTTCAGCCATCCCARACCACAAGTGGGGCTTTCATGATGCTTAATCCCGGTTCCCAAGTCTGTGTGGCTCTCACATAATACCAAACAGCCTGAAGCAAGGGCCTTCGCCTCACACCCTTTTCAGGGTCGTGTCATTTCTAACATCAAGCTAATCTATATGTTGCCATGGCTTCCCCTTTATCTGCCTTTACATCTTATGAACTGCATGGATTTACCACATTATTTTTATCTGAAAGACAGAAAATGGTGGTTTTATTGCCATACAATCAGATTACTGCCGCTAGCTTCTCTATGCCTTTTTACCATACTTCAATCAAAAGGGATCAGTTTCTTTATGCTCTGGCCTTGATTTACTTTACATCTGTAAAGACGTAGTCTGGGTTGTAATCCCCTTATTAACTATGACCAGGGTTGATTTGCCTAAAAATAAAAGCAAATTGTGTCAGACCCTTTCACTTTGTTTTTGATTCCGAACTACAAAATGGATTACTAAAGAAATCTTCAGAGTTCACACGGCTGGTATAGTGCTGAATTTAAAATGAGAATTAAACAAGTTAAACAGGGGAGCCACGTCAACGGTTTGCATCTCCCGTCATGGGAGAAGGGCTGACTGCTTGCTTTTGTATTCTTCGGCTTTACGGAGACAATGAAGCCACAGGAGTTTTTTCCAAGCTGTTCGGAACACGTCTCRTTTGCTATCCTTCTTTTTGGGCTGTTCTCAGTCCTCGCCRGCCCCCTTCTAATCCACCCGTTTATGGGGGRAGGGGACTACCTAGAGAGGGAGCTCACTCCTCTCCAGAAGTTTACAGGTCTATGGGATCTGCATATTTTAATCAAAAATATTTTAAACAGTCCAACACTTCTCTTTATTCAGAAGTATAAGTGACCTGAAAAACAGGTTCTCTATGCAGGCAGCAAAGGCAGGCAGTAACTAGAGACATTTTAATAATCTTTTGGAGACGGGGGCTTCTTAATGTCCAATTTGTAATTAGATATTTTAAGAATAAAGTTTTCACTAGAATGCCAAAGAAATATTGTTCTTTAAAACAATTCTTTTCCCAGGGTCTACAGTCTACATATGCCTCCCCCTGCCACTCCCACTTCTATGACGATACCCTGCAGTCATACTTCGATCTGGAATAGTCTCCCATTCCAAGAATGTCTTCTGAAATGCAGCTTCAAGTTAGGTGTCAGATTAAGCTCCTGAGAGCAGCCCGAAATATTTCAGCATAAGATTAGACAACAAGGATTTCGTTAYCCCAGTGCCCACAATCCTAGTCTGTGGACCCACCAACAGGATTCATCTTAGTAAGTGAGAAGAGGTTCTAGGAAAGCTAATAAATCCGCCAGCTCTCCAGCAGACTGGAAACCATTCCAACACATGGTCTTTAGGTGGTCCTTGGGGGTGGCTAATTCACCTATCTTCAAGCTCCAGCTCCACAGAGTCAGAACCACTGGGGTCATTTGCATTTCTTTGCATTAGTAGGACAAGTGTCAAGAGCTAAGCTTTGTCAAAGATTTAGAACCAAGTGTCCAGCAAATCATCTTAGCCTCAACCCTCCTTTTGGGGCTGGAAGCTGTAATTGCGGGAGGTTAAGAAGTTCAGTCCCGGGACGCATGACTCTCAGATTCTCATCTGCAAAGGCATCCACGTTTGTCTTTGTGTTCTGCCTGGCTCTGCTGTGGAACAAGGACAACGTACAACCTATAGTTTGTCATCCTGACAAAGCGAGAGGAGTGTGGATGTGAGACAGGACCAGTTTCAACCCCGGTGCTTTGTGGTTTGCCTTTTCCCCCCTCTCTATATTAAAACCAACAAGACTGGCCTAAACGCACACTGTGGAGCATAGTTCAAGGGGCTATTCAATCAAGGCTGAATCTGCATTCGTTTATCTACAAAAATAGGAATTTCAGACACAATAGAAGGTAGGCTGGTGTATATGTGTTATTGACCGGTTATTTAAACAGTGCTATCCATTGTAGTTTAGTTTATCAATCTGACAGGCCTGTATTTATTCAGAGTCTGACTAGGGAGAGGCCTGTGTTGCAGGTTATCTGGATATTATCCAGCCATTCTTTTGTATCAACTCAATCAATTTCAGGAATTCAGTATTATGTGTGGAAAAACATTGCATGGGAAAAGCACAGTGCTTTGTAAATTAACTAGTATGTATTACTTATAGAATAAAAACCCCAGACATAAATTAATACTGGAAGGTAATATTCAAGGGTGTAATTTATTTTAGAATACTGTGCCAGTGTAGAGTTGTTAATTCTAAGTGAAACTACTATTCATCAAAACAACAGACACCACTTTATTATAGCTAAAACACTATTCTGAGGAGGGGGATTCTACTGAAACGTTAATTAGAAATGGTTGCCAGGCTTTGCTCCTCTTTCCAGAACTTAAAAAATAGTTGAGAAATGACCTAAACATCACCAGCATCTTCAGATACAATGTGACTAATCTGACCGGGCAGCCACATAATCTTTGAGTACACAGAACTTCTGATTATTACATAAACTCTCCAGGATGGGATGGCAGGCAATGGGATTAAAGTAGTTATGGAGACTCCAGTTTACAAAGGGTTTTCTGGGCTCTACACGCACCCAGCTCCAGCTGCTGCATGCTCCCTGTGTCGACCACCTGCTAAAAAAGGCTGACCCCAGAATGAAACAAATCTAATTACCAATGCCTGCTTCATGACAAGTGACTCGTCCCACAGTTCAYGCAAAGTGAAGTGGAGCTTCTGAGCATCTGATTACCTACCTGCCACATTTTATCTACAGAAACTTTTCTCTGTGAAAGTGAACAAGGGAGGCAATGCCAGGCATTAAAAACTAAAAGGCCTTTTGTGTTACTCTTCCTAGGAAGAAATCTTTCTGATCTCACAGGCAGCGTTCAGCCACAGGCTTTCCAAAGACTTCCAGCCATCCTCAGGAACATTCTGAGACATTTTATTGTGGAGGCGGGTGAGTAACCACACCAACTGCACCGTACAGGGAGGCCTGCTCCTCCAAAACCCAGGGCCCTAGCAGCTCTCTACACATCTGTGGCCATAGCTCTGAAAACTATACTGTTGAAGATCAAATAGTGAGTAAATGTAAATTAAGTCACCGCTCCCTCCCCTAACACGTCTCAAATCGAAGACTTTATTCTCCAGGTGCGACTAGGTGTGCTTGGTGGTGGTGGTGTTTAAACAAATCAGTATTTCTAATCTTTCGGGTTGCACACTCAAGTACAGTGGTCACTACCAACACAAAAGACGGTTATGTTGCTCTGAAAGGGTTCATGGGAATTTCTTTAAACTAGATTTAAATATAAATATTAAATCCGGACCGGGAGAAAAAGACTCAGCCTCCCCAAATGAGGCTGTGAGTGAAAGTGCAAAGGAGAGAGGAGAGAGGCCGGCAGCCCCGGGAAGGGAGGGGGGATGGGCGCGCCCAYAGCTAACATTCGGCAGGGAAGGGTGACCTCTGTAGGCACCGCGAGCGTCGGCAGCAGCCACCACCACCAGGGCCCCAGTCGGAGTGGCGAAGGCTGCAGCGCTCAGATCCCAGCCAGGCGCCTTCTGGCACCACCAGGTGCCTGTAGATCCCGTGTGGCTGCAAAGATACCACGCCAGGAGAGCAAATGCAACACCTTGCTTTAAAAGACAAAACAAAACAAAAAAATCTTTAACGGATCAAGACTACCCTAGAGGGTGCCGCAGTAACTTTAAAACTAGGGCCTCCTGGCAGGACGCAAAAAAAAAAAAAAAATGTTTTGGGTCATTTACAGCTGTAGATTTTTTTTTTTTGCCCTTTCCAAGGAAAACGTGTTTGATCAATATGTCACTGAATTTTAAATTTACCACTTTCAAGAGAGTAGGTACAATTCTTTGCTTATGTAGTAATTTCAAAAACAATTCGTTCACCTCTACTCTGAAGCCGTGCACCACACNGCAAAGTGAAGTGGAGCTTCTGAGCATCTGATTACCTACCTGCCACATTTTATCTACAGAAACTTTTCTCTGTGAAAGTGAACAAGGGAGGCAATGCCAGGCATTAAAAACTAAAAGGCCTTTTGTGTTACTCTTCCTAGGAAGAAATCTTTCTGATCTCACAGGCAGCGTTCAGCCACAGGCTTTCCAAAGACTTCCAGCCATCCTCAGGAACATTCTGAGACATTTTATTGTGGAGGCGGGTGAGTAACCACACCAACTGCACCGTACAGGGAGGCCTGCTCCTCCAAAACCCAGGGCCCTAGCAGCTCTCTACACATCTGTGGCCATAGCTCTGAAAACTATACTGTTGAAGATCAAATAGTGAGTAAATGTAAATTAAGTCACCGCTCCCTCCCCTAACACGTCTCAAATCGAAGACTTTATTCTCCAGGTGCGACTAGGTGTGCTTGGTGGTGGTGGTGTTTAAACAAATCAGTATTTCTAATCTTTCGGGTTGCACACTCAAGTACAGTGGTCACTACCAACACAAAAGACGGTTATGTTGCTCTGAAAGGGTTCATGGGAATTTCTTTAAACTAGATTTAAATATAAATATTAAATCCGGACCGGGAGAAAAAGACTCAGCCTCCCCAAATGAGGCTGTGAGTGAAAGTGCAAAGGAGAGAGGAGAGAGGCCGGCAGCCCCGGGAAGGGAGGGGGGATGGGCGCGCCCATAGCTAACATTCGGCAGGGAAGGGTGACCTCTGTAGGCACCGCGAGCGTCGGCAGCAGCCACCACCACCAGGGCCCCAGTCGGAGTGGCGAAGGCTGCAGCGCTCAGATCCCAGCCAGGCGCCTTCTGGCACCACCAGGTGCCTGTAGATCCCGTGTGGCTGCAAAGATACCACGCCAGGAGAGCAAATGCAACACCTTGCTTTAAAAGACAAAACAAAACAAAAAAATCTTTAACGGATCAAGACTACCCTAGAGGGTGCCGCAGTAACTTTAAAACTAGGGCCTCCTGGCAGGACGCAAAAAAAAAAAAAAAATGTTTTGGGTCATTTACAGCTGTAGATTTTTTTTTTTTGCCCTTTCCAAGGAAAACGTGTTTGATCAATATGTCACTGAATTTTAAATTTACCACTTTCAAGAGAGTAGGTACAATTCTTTGCTTATGTAGTAATTTCAAAAACAATTCGTTCACCTCTACTCTGAAGCCGTGCACCACACGCTCAACTCCAATCAGGCCATTGATTTTGCTTCTAATCTGAAAGGTCTGACTCCAGCCAGGAGCCAGCCGCGTCTCCAAGCTCTCCTAGGGCTGAGCCCAGAATTCCTCACAGCACTTTCTGGCGTTGGTTGGAAAATGAGGTAAGAGGCAGTACCCAGGCGCTGTGACTGGGGCCATGGCTGCAAATATCAAGAGATGGCTAGCATTTTCGAAACACGAAGCGCACCCTGGGAGCCCAGACCTGAAAGTTAGTCTCAGGCCTGGTGTTCTCCTGACTGTGAGCTTTGCTAAAAGCAAGTCTGATCAAGGGACTCCCGATTCCCCAAGTGCAAATGCTATAGCGTTGACTGGGTAGGGCCCTGAAGGCGTCGTTAAAATTAAGCCACCTAAGCGAACCGCGCCGCCCGGGAGCTAGACCACCAGTTCCGACCCGAAGGGAGAGGCCGACATACAGAGAGCTCGCCGCGCGAGTTCTCTGGCCGAACCATAGCGCTCCCCGCGCACATTCGGGCTGGCGAGAAGGCGCCGAGGCACCCCGGCTCAGGGACTCCCCGGGTCCAGCGTCCTTTCCTCAAAGGGACTCTCCACTACCCTAGACCCTCAGTTCTTGTTGCCTTGTCGCTGGGCCCCGGCCTGTGGCTCCCGCGCTCCTCGCGAGCGCAGCATCCTGTCTCCGGAGCCCGCGAGTGTGCGTCTGTAGCCCCATTAGTGGCAACGTCCTCAGTCCTCTAAGAAGAAGGGAGGGCCGGGAAACGCAATCAGACACCTTTCCGGGCATGCCACCAAGTCGCCAGGGCTTTGGGACCCCTAGAGCACTTGAGGTTGGGGCTCCAAGAAGAGTACCCTTGGAACCCGCGCTCTCAGGCTCAGCCGGTCCCCACCTAGAGAAATGTGGAAGGGTGGGAGGAGTGGGGGACAGGAGCCTCAGGTTCTAGAAACAGGGTCCAAGGCCTCCTCCCGCCCGGACTATACGGCGTACCCCCGGGCGCCGGCGGAGGACACCGCGGAAGAGGGAAGGATCGTGGACGCCACTTACTTGGAGTTCGAGGAATTCCAGTAGATAGGCTCTAAAACTATCGATCTGGAGATCGCAGTTCTGCACAAAACCATCAAAAGTCCCCAACAGTACTTCCACACGGAGTCCCTCCTGGACCGGGCCATGGCCATGGCCAAGCCGCTCCCAGTTCTGCGCACTCCGGGACGCGATGGGACCGGCCGCGGGCCGCGACCCCCAATCCTCCGGGGCGGACGCGCCGCGCGGCTCCCGCGGTCGCCGAGGCCAGGTGCGCTCACCCTGCGCGGCCCTCAGCGCGCGGGGTGGGGTCGAACGCGCGGGGCGCGGCGGCTCGGCGGACTCTGGGTTCCGGGGCGCCGCGCCGGACGCAGCTGGGACAGCCGGCTCCCGTGCGGCTCCAGGGTGCCGGGCCAGCCGCGGAGGGCGGGCGCGGCGAGGGCACTGGGCCGGGACAAAGGCCCGCAGCGGAGAGACGAGTCGGTGTGAGGTGGCGGGTGCTGCTCCCCAAGAGGGGCCGCCTGACTATAGATCCAGGACAGCGGGCAGCGGCCCGAGCAAGCGAGCGCCGCGTCGGCGGGGTTCCATGTCCTGGAGCGCAGAGAGAAAGGGCGCCTCCTAAATTTTTGCAACTCGCGGCCGCTAGGCAGTCAGGAGAGCACTGGGACACCCGCAGGCGTCAGACGTGCGCGGGCCTTTGTGTGCGGGGAGGGCGCCAGGACCCGCTCTGCGCACAGCTCCGCGATCCGACCGGTGCCTCTATCCCCGCCGCGGAGAGTCAGCGCGCGGAGCGCGCTGTCAGAGCACTATAAACGCGGGGCCCCGCCCAGTCGCACGCAGCCAATTGGCTCGCCGCGCCGTGAGCGCACACTGATTGGGCAGCACTCCCGTCCGTCTGCCGCTCCAACCCCACACTAGGCACCCAGAGGTAGAGCGCCCCTGACAGGTGAGCCCCGCCCCCGGGACGAGCCTCGTTGGGCGCCGGGGACCGTGCACTAATGGCCCCGTGAGGCGCAGAGCACAGGGTTGRCCGCCTCTTAGCCACTCGCATTGGCAGGGTCACCTCCGCCGGCAAGTGCCTGGGCTGGCGAGTGCCCTCGCTAGGATAGGGCGAGACTTGGTGAATGCAGCGTTCTGTCGTGCGGCGCTCGCTCCCTGCCGCTCCCCCCGCACACACACAAACCCACGCGCGCCCTGGTCCTTCGCATATTCCTTTGAGCCTCTACTAGAGGGCCTTCTAGCTTGATTCTGGCACCAAGTGTTCCGGCCTGGTCCGATGCAAGTCAAAGCAGGACTCCCGCGAGGCTGCTAGCCATAGCAGCCTACCGGCAGTGCGAGCCGGGTTGCCGCCCTTCCCKACCCCGAGCCCCAACTCTGTGCGCCCGCTCCCTTTCCGGTCCACTCCCCGCAAGAACAGCGCCTTCAAAGCTCCACTGCCAACTTCTGAGTGGACTTTTCTTCACTAGCTCCCGGGAGACCCCGCGACCCCACAGTGGCCAGGAAGTTAGGTGTGACCCGGACGACTGTCAGTCAGAAGTGGCAGTTGTGATTCTCTTGCTTGCCCAAGACCGATTTTGAGAAACCGCACGACGTCAGTGACTTCTACGGATCCACAGCGCCCACTAGCGCCCACTTTTGCCGCTCAGCACTTCAGAACGAGCTTACCAGTACTGGATCAGATCTTAAGGACCCAGATACTCCCAAGTCGAAAAACACCTGCTTAAGATGCCCGGTAGCAGGGAGAGCACAGTAGGTGGAAGGCACAGTCCCGTACAGCACATGGCCCAACAAAAATCACGTCTGTTCTTAAAATGCTGTCCATCAAAATTAGAACTTTTTCAAATGGAACTAAGCAGTTTCCACGCCAATATCTTTAAAACAAGTCCCACATAGTAGTATGAACGAACACCCAATTTAGTTACTAATTCCCTCTCCTCCCCCAACACCTTTATCCTTCTTTAAAATAAATTTTCGAGCTTTAAAAAGTGTTGACTTTAAAAAAAACGTTAATGTAAGTTATCGTGTACTTCAACTAAGAATTGGTTTGGAAAAACTCGTCTAAGACCAAAACACTAAAATACAGCTTTAAGAAACCCTTTTCTGTAATTACTATTTTTTAGTATGCCTGCAATACGATTGGGGGTGGGGTACTGAGATGGGATTCACGCTAGGCTACAAGGGACACACGGATGGACACACACACACACACAAACACACCAGAAATGTTTAACTTCCTGGCTGAAAAACTGACAGGAAGGCGCTGCAACTTGACCTTTACGGGTGAAGAGTGAGAAAAGGCACTTGTTTTTTAAAGATCTCACTTAAGGAATTCATAAAAATCTAGTGTGAAATTAAAAGGTTTTTAAGTCATGGTCTGAAAGGTGGCTCAGTATGTGTATGAAATTTAAGTTGTGACCTCTTAACTCCCCATACATCATCTCTCTGGTAAACTACAGGAGAAAATTTGTAATGTCTGAAAATAACCCGGCTTCTAAAAATACCATTTCCAGTAAGCCAGATATTCTAACACCCAAAGCATTTTACTTTGGGGACAATGTAAATATACTTTATTAAAAAAAAATCACACACATAATAGTCCTACTGTGTGTGACTTTTAAAGGGGACATGGAGTTAACTTCAGATACCTTTGGTAGTAACGGCACACTTCACATTTTGGTGCTCAACTGTTTATCCAGTCATTTTGGAAATTAAAACGTAAACTCAAACCATTTATATTTAATATTACATTTGTCACTGCCCCAGGCACATACAAAAGGAAATCAGAGAAGAGACTCTAAAGCACTGCCATGCTTTACCAAGCACACTGTAATGCCTCTGAGAGGGACTTCCTTCCTATTACAAATAAATTCTTGGGTTTGTTTTGAAAACAGAACACAACTCTATGCCAAAGGACAACAAAGTCACTGATTTCTAAAGCTAAGGCTGTTTCTCAGTCAACAGACTTGCGAATTTTAAAAGTACAATCTATTACAAAATTTACATGATTTCTTACAGAGAGGCAGCAAGGCTGATATGCCATGCCTTAAAGCCAATGCTAACCAGTTTGGTCTTCAGAATGTTCTGCACCTTGACCACACCAAAGGCTCCAAGTCTGATTTGGAGGCTAGGTGTCATCACATTCCTAAGGAAGCAGCTGCAGTCAACTGCAACCTTCCTTTCTGTAGTAATGGAAAACAGTATGCTTCAAATGCAGGAATGGTACTGTATTTGTATATTGTAACCAGTGTAGCTGGTAGGAAATGAAGCCTGGTCCCTAATGTGAACTGAGAGATCTAGAGGCCCATGAAGGGCCACCCAGCAAACTGGGTTAGGTATTGTGATGGGCAAACTCTAAACAAAGCCTCTGCTTTGTGAACTGATTAGGTATTTGGTTAGGAACATGCAAAGTCAAATGTCACTGCTTATAACCTACAAATGAAACCCCTGGGGGCAATGCAAGAAAGGCCCAAGAGAACTTAGAATCAACCAATTCCATGCTTAATYCCTTTCTGTGCCAATCAATCCAGAGTGAACAGCCATTTGCCCTAGGAGAACGAAGGACCACCCACATGTATAGTGAAGAAACATCTTTCATTCTAAGCCTGCAGGTACTGAGATATTCAACAAAATATGATTGCATGAAACTCCTAGGTCATCAACATGCACTGCTCTTTAATTTACTGGTTTCAAACAATGTTTAAGTATGAAAAAGATAATCATTTCCACATCCTCCAATCAATAATCTGAGGACTGGAGGAGGAGCCATGTTCTTTTCAAATAGTGCTTGTCAATCCAACGATGTCTGGAATATCAAAGTTGTATCTCTAATACAAAACAAAAACAAAAACAAAAAAACAAACAAACCACAAGCACTGGGGATTGCTTTACCAGATGGGGCCGAGAGGCTCTCACCAATCCTCTGGACTCTGGCCTGCTCTGCTGCTCTTTCAAAAATCACTTTCTCCATACAAGGAGAGCGACCCAATCATAACAAACAAATGGCAACTGGCTACAAATGTATGGTGCTATGCATTAGCCAGTGCAAACCTACATTATGACGACAGCATCCTTCACCAGACAACTCAATTCTAAAACCATCAACATACACTTCACAGATGGCAAAGGAATCAAGACCAGATAAACRGCAGTCCAACAACTGCTGGGGAACACCCATCTACATGTCTTGCCTTTAAATCTAATACCAAGTGTTTACAATACTTCTGGAGCAGGTGACTAGTCCCATCTTCAGCATCTCCATGGCCAGTGATACAAAATCACACGAAAGCTCTAGGTGAGAAGCAACTGCAATACCAGAAGCTTGAAGCTGATAGCAGAATGGGAAATGACCAATAACAAACTGCGGATGCTAAATAAAGCCTGATTCATAGACACTACTTGAGATGGTGCTAGACTCCCTATTCTACTTAAACTTTAAAGTACTACTATATTGAAGAAAAGTGGACACACACACACACACACACACACACACACACACACGCAAGCATGCATGCAGGCACACGTATGTGTACACACACACACACACACACACACACACACACACACACACACACCCCTACCAGTACAATTAACTGACCAGGCCATTATTCAGACCAGCAACAAGCTCATTTACTACACCCTATGAAACTAAAGCAGTCCTCATGGAGGGCTCCCTTCCCCTATTTGAAGCATTAAAGAGTCCTCACACCAAGCTAATTTAAAGGTTTAGTTTATACAGTTGATATTTCTGCAAACTCCAACAATATAAATATCAATAACTACAAATTTTAAGTACTATAATAAAAATAAACAGTCAATAATTCTATAATGCATCAAGAATTTCAAGTAACTCAASAAAACAAAACTGAATTAAAGGCATATTTATATTTGATAAGTTAGGGAACATCTGAACTGCTAAGAGTGGGAAAGATTAACTTTTATAGTATGTATACAAAAGCAATGGAACAAAAGAAGAAAACTACTATATTGTATAGCTGTAGCACAGTAAAAGGTGGGTGAATATTACTGACAATGACATTCTCTCTCCTGTAGCCTGGCACACAACAGTAATCAGTTACTAAGCACAGGAACAAT
>BDUI01000482.1:0-13425 GCA_002335545.1 Apodemus speciosus | reverse complement strand
CTACCTAAGCTTGGCTGTCCTGGAAATTGCTCTGTAGACTTACTTTGAACTTAAGAGATCTGCGTGGCTGTATCCTAAAGGATTAAAGGTGTAGCCCACAGAACCCGTACTAGAAGTTTTTCTTCACCTAGAACTTGCTCTGCCCAGGCTAGCCTTGAACTCAGAGATCTGCTTGGCTTTGCCTCCTGAGATTAAAGGCTTGTACTACCACACCTGGACCTAAACTTAGTTAGGTGAGATCTTGCCTCGAGGTCACTCCCTTAATTCAGTTTAATATCCTTGAACACAGGATTTAGCTCCATGTCACTTCCTGGTGCCCCTTTAATACTCAAACCATATTTTTTATATTTTTTCYAATAAGCTTGCTATGCTTATTCAAAATTCTCTTCATAAGACTTAACCAGAGAACCAAGTCTGTTGGACTCTTTTGAAACTTCCTTTGTCAATGCATATAATCTGTTTACTTTAGCCTCAGGCAGACTCTTCAGGAGGGCAAAAAGCAGCCACATTCTACATCAAAGTATCACAGAAACAGTCTCTGGGCCATGTATTAAAATTCTTTTCCTCTGAAACCTCTACCACCAGGCTTCCACAGTTCAAATCGCCCYCTGCAACGAAGTCTTCCATATTCCTACTAGGATGCTCCACTAAGCTCCATTTAAAGCATCCCATGGCTTTCAAAACCCGGAAGTCCTGAAGTCCACGTTCTTCCAAACAAAAGCACGGTCAGGCTTCTCACAGCAGTACCCCAGTCCCTGGTACCAACTTCTGTCTTAGGGTTTTACTGCTGGAAACAGACACCATGACCAAGGCAACTCTTATAAAGACATTTAATTGGGTATGGCTTGCAGGTTCAGAGGTTCAGTCCATTATCATCAAAGTGGGAGAATGGCAACATCCAAGCAGGTACATGGTGCAGGAGGAACTGAGAGTTCTACATTTTCATCTGAAGGCTACTAGGAGAAGACTGGCTCCCAGGCAGCTAGGATGAGGGTCTTAAAAACCCATGCCCACAGTGACACTCCTAACTCCAACAAGGTCTCCTAATGGTGCCCTAGGCCAAGCATATACAAACCATATGGGCTCCCTTGGAAGAGTCAGGAGGCCCTTGAATGCTACTAGCTTCTGTTGCCTCAGGAAGGACATCTTCTAACCATATAAACCTTTAAATCCACCTTTTTAAAATGGAGATAAGATATCCCWAATATAGTCCTAGATATCCTGGAATTTCTATGCACCACCATGCACAGGTAAAGACAACATTCTGAAATCTCATTCTGCTCTGTCCTTAGCTTCCCTGCTTTATGTCATGAAGTTAAAGAAAAATCTTCCTCTACCTTACTCTTACGGAAGTGTGAATTTCTCAGTCTGTTATCACATGCATTCAGAAATAAACAACAGAACCCTTCATTTTCCTTAGAAGTCTTTTCGGAGTTATCCATTGCAAAGTGAGCAATAATTTATATTTAAGTATATACATCTTTTAGACTTTCAAACATGGGATTCTCAATCTCTCACATAGGGTAAGAATTAACCTATTTCATATTAAAAAAATATCTGTCAACGTGTACTTTGCACTGATTTCAAACCTTGAAGAACACCCACCTACTCAAAATTCATTATCCTAAAGACTCCTAACTGCAGTGATCCAGAGATGGCTCAGATCAATCCCTACACTGCATGGACACTAGACAGTTATCTCTTGGGTGGTCTCTGGATACCACCTCACCACAATTAGGTCAATTATATCCTATTATCCACACCATTTAAACCTTACTGTATTAACTTTTCTTACAATCAGCTATCTCCTCAAAGAACATAATTCCTTATCTTCTTTCCAAGCAACTTTTGTCAACATAGATTTTAGTGAATGGTTGCCTCCTCAGCTAGAATGTTTCCTATTTGTTTTCTACAGTGCATAAACAAGCATATTCATTACCAATTTCAGCAGGTACAGCTGCTTTTTCAGCCAGGCAAGCACCACAGCTGATGTAGCTGAGAAAATTCTGTGTGTCTGCAATGACCTGCTGCTTCTCCTTCCCTTTCTCAAGTCCTTAATTTGATAGTTTCAGTGCCTTGTATCAGACATTCCAGTAAACACAANAGGGTAAGAATTAACCTATTTCATATTAAAAAAATATCTGTCAACGTGTACTTTGCACTGATTTCAAACCTTGAAGAACACCCACCTACTCAAAATTCATTATCCTAAAGACTCCTAACTGCAGTGATCCAGAGATGGCTCAGATCAATCCCTACACTGCATGGACACTAGACAGTTATCTCTTGGGTGGTCTCTGGATACCACCTCACCACAATTAGGTCAATTATATCCTATTATCCACACCATTTAAACCTTACTGTATTAACTTTTCTTACAATCAGCTATCTCCTCAAAGAACATAATTCCTTATCTTCTTTCCAAGCAACTTTTGTCAACATAGATTTTAGTGAATGGTTGCCTCCTCAGCTAGAATGTTTCCTATTTGTTTTCTACAGTGCATAAACAAGCATATTCATTACCAATTTCAGCAGGTACAGCTGCTTTTTCAGCCAGGCAAGCACCACAGCTGATGTAGCTGAGAAAATTCTGTGTGTCTGCAATGACCTGCTGCTTCTCCTTCCCTTTCTCAAGTCCTTAATTTGATAGTTTCAGTGCCTTGTATCAGACATTCCAGTAAACACAAAGAGTAGCACTCAAAGCACAAAGCACATACAGGGACTATATTCAAAGAGTTTTAACTTACGCCTGCCCTCATTTTCATATACAATTCATCTTTGATTCATGAAGGACATTCCACTTTCTACAAACAAAATTTTCTTCACCAGCCATTTCTAAGAAGTCCAACATTATTACAGTGGTGACCATAAATGCGTTAGAGATATCCTAAGTTTTTATCAAAGTCACTAGAAGTCTAGGTATTCTCCCACTGAATTTTATTGTCATCGTGTCATCAGAATGTCACTCCCTACAGTCTATCAGCAGACATCTAAAACTGTGCACATCAATGCACAAATAGAAAACAAATCATTAGAGGTTTTACAGAAATATGAACTCATGAACAGGCTTTAAAAAATGAAAACTGGCCAGTAGCTTTTCCTCTACACTGTGGTTACCAATCTCTACACACACACACACACACACACATACCCCAAAACTAGAGACAAATGTATTCTTCATATGGATAAACTAGTAACTGATATGGTTAGACCCACACCAAGATGAGGACTATCTAGGCTGTCAAGCCAAACCTAAAGCAGCCATCTGGTCCTTTTACCATGTCGTCATAGAAATAGTTCACAATAATATTTCTTTTCTGAAGTACCAGACTTATTTACCCTTCAAAGTTCCATCTCCCAAATCTGAAATAAAATGTTCTCCTTTCTTCTACCTGTAGAAGGGCACTCTTCCCCCACACATGCTCTAGTACCAAATACCCTCTGTGTTCTTCTGAATAGTCAGTTTTTTAAAGGAGAAGTCAACCTCCTCTTCTCCCTAAACATAAGTCTCAGCAGCAAATACATCTCTTGATCTTGTTATTTCTACTGCATTCAATTCAGACTTTTCTAGAATCTCTCAGGTTGTGTCTACATTTGCAGGTGTACTTTTTCTTGGGGTTTTGAACTACTTATATTCAGCCTCTCCTAATATTGGCCAGTTACAGCTTTTAATTGGCCTATATTTTAACTAACACTATGAAATGGTAAGTTTAGTCTCTGTACTTCTGCTTAGATTATAAATTCAAGAAGYAAAATATGTGAGTTGGTATATAGCACACCTGGAATTCCAAAACATACAATGAAGAGGCAGAAGGATTAGGAAGGAATTCAAGGCCAGCTTGAGATATGAGACCTAAAAGGGGGGTGGGGGGGTGGGAGGGACATGTGGGGCAGGCTAACATGTACTCTTCTTTGATCAAATGTAGTCTTCCTTCTGTCTAGAGATGGGATGGTGCTTCTGTGTCGGCTACCTAAAGAACCTGGGTTTGCTTATTTCCCCTGATGGTTGTTTTCCAGGCCTAAGAAATATTAAATGTTAGGACTGAGATACCACAGAGAGTAGTATATCTCCTCCAGGAAATGTTTTAAAGCACTTAAAAATGTTATAATTCTCTCCAAAACTCAACCTCAAGGTCCTTAAAGTAGCCTTCAGAACCTCCTAAGTTCCTCTAATGACTCAGCACAAATCTACTCAGTCTGGAAGACCACCTCCCAAATGCGCAGCACTCACCAGTTTGGCCTGTGCTTCTGCGATTTTCCGGTTATTTTCTTCTAATATCCGCTCCAGTTCCTCACGCTTTGCTCTCTCTTCCTCCTAAAGGGGAGGACATGTTACAATGTTAGAAAAATAAAGTGTTTACCTTACAGCAAATATTTACTAATCTTCCTCTCAACTCTGTTGATCTGACTTACAGGGTAGCTTTACAGCTACCTTTCTGTCTGACAAATGATAAACTGTGCAGCCACTAAAAAATTGGTTTCTAACACTAGATTTAAATCATCCCTCCCAGTCCAAAACAGCAACCGACTAAACCCTCCCTAGTAGTCTCCGGGCAATTATTACTAATACTTTAATATCACACAAATCAACAAGGACAACTACAAAACTGGATAGTATTTACCAAATTAAAAATATATATAAAATATAAATAAAGTGAATATTTGTCTCACCAATTATGGATACCTACGTATTCTTTACCTATACTCCTTTAATCAGCATTAAAAGTTGAGTATTTACTGTCTTGTCCAGTGTCCTGCAGAGTGTGCTCCTCGGCTGCCATACGCGCCAGCTTCCTCTTTAAAATGATTTGTACTGTTAGCTTGGCAATACCTGCATCAGCAGCTCAACCATTTATAAAGAAACAACATACAAGGAAGGCTGAGCTGAGGAATGCAGATGTTTATGGTAAGAAGGAACAAAAAATGTAATTCATCATTCCTAAGGCAAACAATTAATAAGAAAAATACATTTACTGTTAGTGAAAAATACAAATGGTAATCCATACTAAGGACTGCTTCCATGGGGCTTGGACTTAACATCAGATGTTGACAATCACTAAAGGCAGCTTATATTGTTCATCTACAATCTGCACTGAAATTCAGGAATCCGGGGGATGCACAGTCAGGAAATAAAATTCTGTCATTTTTTTTTCTTGGAGAATTTAATGAAGTTTTATAATGCAAACTATATGAAGATTGCTTGATGGTTTGGGCAGTGCTCAGATCACAGCAGACATACTCAAATGAGTTTAGTATTTGGAAAGACTGTCAGAGGATTGTGTCCGTGTTAAAAAAAAATGTTAATATGAAACAAAAAGCAAATGAAGAGAAAAAAATCTTGCTATGATTAATAACTCGCTACAAGATAGCACAATTACTCCAAAAATATCTCCATTATTAAGGGCATTGATACAAATAAAAATACCATACACTTAATTTTAGTCTGTGAAACCAACTACAGACAGGTCTATGTAGTTAAGACAGGACAAGGGAAATGCACTGTACAAGCAAAGCTTACTAGAAAGCAGAGATTTAACACAATGTCAACTTGTCCACAGTAACGCCAGGATGAAAAATGACAGTAAGTCATGTGTTTAAGCCGAATATTTACAAATTTATGTTCAGAAAGCATTAACTACAGATTCCCTGTGTCACACAAATGGGATCTGTGTGTTTATTAACAAACTGTGAATGGACACTCAGGGCTGGGAAGCGATTAGCCCTGAGTGCTTCTGTGACTTTGGCCACACTTTATGATCCTGGAGTAATCAGTGCAAACAAGCCATGAAGCTTCAGTAGCAAATTACTGTCTCACAGAAAGACATTTTCAACTTCTGCTCCAGCTGCTGATAAAACAAATCATGTGTTTAGCTTGACTCCAGACAAGGACAACCTGTTCCTTCAAAACTCTCTAGAGAAAAAAAGGAGTTGTTAGTAGGTACTTTAAAAAAATAAAAAATAAAAATAAATAAAAAAGATGAACAATCTGGACATTTTTCCTTAAAAGATTCCTTGAAACACATTAAGAGAATGGAGGGCCTTATAATCAGAATGCTAGAATTAGTCCACTGTGTTGAAAGGATTAAGGGAGGGGATGAAGGATAACAGAAGGAAAAAAAGAATAGTGAGAAAACCTATGTTTCAAAAGCAGGTGCTGTCACTCAATGTCAGGCCCTGCTCTCTGTAATCTGACTGAAGGCAAAAGCCTCTCACAGTCTAGGTAGCAGAGTGAGAACAGAGAAGAAAATCAACCGCGGGTGGAGCTTTAGCCTTTTCCCTTTACACTCCCTGGTTCCCCCTACCCTCCCAAAAAGAATGTAGTCCTGCAGCCATGGCAAAAGTTTCAAACACTTCTCAAATACATAAGCCAGTTCCATTGGATCAAAAATATGCTTGAATAAGTTTTAAGAAAGTAACTTTTAAGTACCAGTCAGCACTTCTGGCTAAAAAATTATCTTTCGCAGCCATGTAAGTTTAGATGAGAAAGGAATTAGATAGTCGCATTCCATCTCGTTCTGGACTGAGCAGGAGGCACACCTGACACTGAAAGTTTTGCCATGGACTGTCTCTACTTTCCAAACGACCGAGCGTTACCTCTCTGGCTTTTTGTGCTGCAAGCTCAGCTTGTCTCTGTCGCTCGAGTTCTTCGAGCAACTGCTTTTCCATGATGCGTTTGGCTTCTTCAACCCTTCGGAGAACTTCTCGCTCAATTTCATCTTTCCTTTTCTCCAATTCTTCTTCTACCCTTTTTGCTACCAATTCTTCCACTCTTCGTGCTGTTTCTTCCTCAATGAGTTTTTCTTCTATTTCCTGCTGCCGACTAGCAAATAAAAGAAAAGACAACTTAATATTTTAAAGAACCTAAGCATTAGAAAACTAACTTTAAGCCTATTACTAAATCAACAAGTCTCATTTCTTATATCCTTAATAACTGTATCCCTAATTTTCACATCACATTAAAAAAAAAAACTACAGCCAGGATAAGTAATATAGAAATTCAAATGAAGGGGGGGGGTCCACACATTCTAAAGATAGAAAAGCTAGACAGCAACAAGAATCTAAATCATTAGATTTATTTAGGAACAGTAAATCTGAAACAGCAATCTGCTTCTGCTATGATGCACTTAAGTCACTCTATCCAAGGCTGTGCTGCAGAACGATGCATTCACTTTTCCTGCTCCTTAACTAAAGAACAGGCAACAGAGAGACTACCCAGTTAATAGCTGTGACTTTTGCTCTGGGTTCTGAACTTCTAATCCTGCTGTGCCTTTTCTTCCTTGGATATTTTATTTTAAAGTTGATCTAGAGGCCAGAATAGAAAGATAAAAATCTAATGAATTATGAAAGCTAAATAAGTATATTACTATCCTCATTACTTTAATCCTACTGACACAGTGTGCTTATTGTCTGGAAACAAAATTTTCTCTAAAAACATCCATCAAAGGACTATCATGGAAAAACTGTACATTTTGATAGTCACTGGTCCAATACACCTAATTTTGAGGTTGGTAGGAAGAAAAACCTAAAATGATCTGCCATTTCTATTTGTTAGATGTTAAATAGACAGTATTTCGGATAGACTGGAAGCACATTAATACTACACTGATCTTTTAAATATAGCTACTAGAAAGTATTAAGATACACATTTTGATCACAGTATTTCTACTTAGTGGGCTAAGCAGTATTATGTGTGGAATGAACAAATTCAAAGTTCTTGATGAAAAGAGGCCAATTTATTAATACTTTCCCCCAAATTATCAAATTAACAACAACAACAACAACAACAACAACAACAACAACAACAACAACAAACCTTGCAACTTTTACCTTTAGAATCTATCTGACATGAGACTTTGTAGTCTGGTGTGATCCTTAAGCATGCTGATACATTGCAACTCAATTCCTACCCAAGGGCTTTCAGTTCAACCCATCATTTCAGTTTCTACACTTATCCTCTCCCGTTTTATGAGAGAGAAGACAGGACAGTAAGTCTGATTTTCCTCAAGGTCCTAGTTATTTCCAACACTGTGAGGACTTATCTGTATCTTTACTATTTCCTTCCCAACTACAATTTTCCAACAGTATACGAAAGTCTAAAGTTTAACACATTCCTATCAAATAAAATTAGAATAAGCCTTTTGTCAAGCCACTTGGTAAAAAACAGCAGATATCCTCTAAAAAGAAACAAGAAACAAAGACAATGGATAACTCAATGGCAATCATATACAGAATGGTTTTCCTGTCTACTTAAAGGGAAAGAAAGGTGAAATAAGCTAGCAACTTTAGACTGTATTATGGGCTACATAAGGATAGTAACCAAGATTACTCTGTACATGCAAACTTTTCAGTTACTTCTATAAAATCAGTTAAATGTAGTAAAGCCTAAGGAACTCAGCTTTTTATCTTCAAAAACTCAACTCTTAGTTATCAGGGTGAGGTGGAGCAGAGTGCTAAGTACCAAGGGAATAATGCAGCTTCCATCAAGGCTCAGGTGATAAAGAAAGGCTAGAGGAGGGCAGGAGGCAAATAAAAAACCCTAGGAGAGCTCATCAGCAAGGCACAAAACTCACTCATTTTAACATAATTGGTAAAAGTGCCAAAGACACTTTGGGTCAGGCAGTCAAGCCACCCCTAAGCAATACAGTAAGAGACAACAGTGCCACCCACAGATTTGGCTGGTATGAGGAGCCAAACCCATTCAACTTTTTACTTGCAGCAAGAGCCAAAGCAGTTTTACCTGTCAGCTCTGGCAGTCTTCATTCCCAGTGATCACACCAACCAGAGGGCAAGTGACAGATAACAGTTGCTATCTAACTGTAGCTCAAGGTTTTAGTCTAAAGCTGTGCAGGTTGAGAACTGGCTGCCCCCTTTTTCGAACAGGGTTKCTGGTCTCCTTTTTTTTCCTGGGGGAACTGTAAGGCACCCCAGCATGCCTCCAATAGCCTTATTTATGCACCCTAAATGAAGAGTGGGCAAGGTCGGGGCTTCTCAGCACTGCTACAAGCCTCACAGAACATAATTTTGGTTGTTATTCGCAATAATAAAAAGGCCTCTTCAGGATCCAGAGATAAATATCGAATCTGTTTCTAGAGTCTGTGGCAAAAAAAGAAGTTAAAGTCCTTATTATCTTATTCCCTTTCTACATAAAATTCAGAAAACCAACAGGCACATATGCATCTTCACTGATGGCCAAAGTTAACAGGAAACCAACAATAACACCACTATTAGGCCATCCCTTCCTTTAAACCAACAAACTTCTTCCAAAGGGAGCCAAAGCAATTCTGGTGGTGATCTTACACAAAGATTCACACAGATTCTCTGAAGCCTTTCCTCAAGATCTGTTGCTCTCAGTTGCCAGAATGCCCTGCTCACCGGTTCCTTGGGAAGGAGGTAGGGGAGGTTGCTTAATTTTGTCTTTCTCCAATCTTTGTCTCAACTCATCTGTGGAGCTCAATGCTTTRCTAATCTCCTAGGGCAAGTTACTGAATCAAGACCAAGGTTTATCAAGTAGCACCAGGTCCTCATTTTTCTCATGTATTTCAAAGATGGTAACTGATTAAATAAACCAAACAAGGGGTGGCAGTTCTTTGGTAATGTTAAGTGAGGACAGGGCTTGCTATGTAGAACTGATGCTGTATTTTAAGACATCCTTAAAAGAGGGAAACTCAGTCCTTGGAACCTCTAGAAATTCCTTAGTAATTACTAGTTTGTTACTATTAAAACTAGTTAGTAATTATTACTAGTAGTTATTATTACTAGTTAGAAATTACTAGTAATTACTAATTACTTCATACCTAACAAGCTACTAAACACTGGGCCACTTAGTGTTTATGTAGCATGTCATTATTTAAAACTCCTGTTCCTGAAGTAAGTTATAGTCACTTTAATGAACAAGATGAATGTTGCAGTGACATCATGAACCGTAACAGACCCCAAAGCTTAAATCTTTTGCTACCTAGTGTAGTTTCTCCAGGACAAAGGTGAGGAAGAGGATGGGAAGAGAACCAGTATCAAAGTGACTAAAGAGGTCTTTGTGCTTGCTCCATCATTGTCTAAAAAGCTCTAAGCTCCAAAATTACATAGATTTACAGAGTAAATTCAATCRAAGTTCTTTACCCTCAAAATGAGCTCTGCTTATTTTTCTAAGAATCATGAATTCCAGTTCATCTGGGTTACTCTTAGGCTCCTGATTTTTAAGTCAGATAACACTAAGAATTGAAAAACTTCAGAAGTCACTGGCTGGAGGAAGT
This sequence comes from Apodemus speciosus, assembly GCA_002335545.1. NCBI lineage: Eukaryota > Metazoa > Chordata > Mammalia > Rodentia > Muridae > Apodemus > Apodemus speciosus. The sequence goes on along the minus strand of BDUI01000482.1, from coordinate 3,175 downwards.
TACTAAGCTCTCTAGTTTTTTTTTTTCAGCAGTTAGTACAACTTAAAAGAACGCGTAAGAAATGTTAAYATTGGCTACAGTGCCTGGATGAGGGACCACACTACTTGGCCAAGATCAAGGACAAGAGGAAGATCTGATTCAATTTTGAGCCATGTGAATTAGCTCCTCAAAAATGTGAATAAAGGTAAAGGCCCACCTTTTAATTATGTTATTGAATTATTTTAATGAACTAAGATTATAATTACTGGATTCATTCCTGAATTATTCAGCAGGCTGTGCCTGGAAACATGGTCAGTTATACTCAGCAACACTCACTGACTCATTCTCATGCCAAGCACTAAGTACTTGATAGCATCTCCAATCTTCACAATAAAATGGAACTCTATTTCACAGATAAACTCAGATGATTTATTTAAGGCCTTGGAATTACACTAGTCTCTAATCATCAAGATGTTTAACTGTCTTCATCTAACCTCAGACTCCATGAAAACATTCCAGGCACTCATAATTTTTAGYGTCACTTGTTCCATCCTGGGCTTTTTACTGCAAATATACATTCCCTGAGGAATCTTCAATCCTTGGAACCAACTGCTCTTCTCTCTTTATATAGTCCTCATGGCATTCTATCTATTCCCCAGGTTTTATCAACACAAGTAAAGCCCTGTCACCACCTAGGTTAACTCAGCTCTTTTTTATATACAGAACCAGAACCTAGGTGTGCCAAGGACAGACTCGGCCTTTTCCCTCTCAACTACACTGCTTGGCAGTCTGGTCTCATTTTAGGCATCAGAAGGCAAAGAATAGTAAGTTGCAGTAATCATACTATAACATGACAGCTAACTCCAATGCTTTGCCTGTAACCCACATTCAACTGTATGGACTCTGTATGGAAAATACTTTTTCAGTTTCTTTTCGAACATTCTAGCAGCTGTTCTTGACCACTACTACTTCCCTCTACTTACCTTCCTTCCACTCTGTTCTCTCAGGGATTCAGGAAGACGGCTTATTCCTTCGGTCCACATATACCCTATATTCCCTACAGGCCTGACAGCCTCACCATCTCCTCTACCCTCCTGGTGAGATACTCCCAACTGAATTTACTACTTATTATTACCTATCATCTGTCTGAGCTAGATTATAATGTCAGAAGGAGCAAATCGATCATCTTTCTGTCAACTGCACCTACCATCGCTYCTGGCACTTATTAAAGGTTCAGTAAATACTAGCAACTAGCTGAACGAGCAAGCCAACAAGCATTTGTAAGCAGACAAACTACTTTCCCTCACTCCAAAGGTACCATCTCCATTGTCTTTTCAGTGTATTCTCTGCAAACGACTTAGATCACACTGGAGTAGTGTCTAATGGATATGCACAATTTAGTATTAACATTGGCTGCCAGCCCTGTCCCTTTCTTTCCCTTCTCAAAGCTAATGGCATCGTTAAACACAGCTCTATGCCCCATCATTTATTCCTGTGCTGACCAAGTGCAGTGTGATGATTCTAATTAGCACATCAAGTTTCCTTTGTTTTCACCTTAAGAATTATCTCAACTGTCACACACAACTTTTTCTATGTTCTACTTGGCTACAGGCTTGTTCCAGGCACTAAGAGGATTTCTATGTGGCCAAGGTGTACTGAGAAATAATCTGGTAACAGTACAAGCCAAGGCTCCAGTTTCACCTACAGTATCAGCTGTGTTCAATCCCTTACCTCCCTCCTAAGGACTTCTGGAAAACCAGCCTACCACAAAAATCTGCCTTCTATTTTTTTTTTTTTTTAATAAAACAGAAACCCCTACACAAGTCATTTACACGAACTACCTAGTTCCTGCTTCATAACTACTTATTTACGTCTTCAGTTAAGAACTCCGGAAACGATGGCTGGCAACAGGGAACGCATATGCTTAGTGTTATTGCTCCACGTGGCTGGGGGTGGGGGGGAATGGGCACATCTAAGTACTTCACAACGTACAAGTTCACTGTCATCAACGCCTACTTTTACTTAGAAAGACTCAACCACGTGATCTTTACCCAAATTTCAAGTTAAGCCCCCCTGACGGTAACCGGGTTTGCCCAAAGTGAAAATACGGTTAAGAGCACTCGGAAACAAGTATTTCAGGCGRGCAACAGCTGGATCAAGCATGCTCACTAGAGGGGCTGAAGCCAAGACAAAAAGGAGATGGGACGAAGGCACCCCGGGTGTCCGCTGCAAGTTTTTGCAACTGTCGTTGTACGACCGTATAAAAGGAAGTTCAGAAAGGGGCCACACTTCGAAGCTAGGCGCGCACCGGGGCGGACCCCGCACAGGTGCCCTCCGCTCTAACGCCCCAGGCCCAGGGATGCGCGGACCCGCCAACCTCCCGCCTCGCGCCCTCAACTCCGACTTCCGGGCCGGCGCTCCCGCCCCACTGGCCCCAAGCGCGCCCCCGCGCCTCCCGTCGCGCGCCCCTCACATTTTTCGCTGTCGCTCGAACTCCGCCTTCTTCTCCTCCTCCTCSCGTTTCTGCTTCTCGTCCAGGCTGCTGCGCTTGCTCACCGTGCGCCCGAAGATGTCGATGCGGTCGGGCGGGGACGAGGCGCGCTCCCGCTCGCGCCGGGATGCCGCCGCGTTGGTGGAGCGCGAGCGGGAGCGCGACTCCCGCCGCCGGTTCCGTTTGCTCTCCCGGGACTTGGAGCGCTTCCGCACCCGCTCCTTGTCCCGCGAGCGCGAGCGCGAGCGGCTGCGCTTCTTGTTGTGCTTGGAGCTCTTGGTGTGCTTAGAGCGGGACGAGCTCCGGCTCCGCGACCGGCCCATCCTCGCGCCGCGCGGCGCCCGCCGCCTGTCGCCCGCTGCCCGCCGCAGGCCGCCCCTCGCCGCTGGGAAGCGCGGCCCCCCGCCCGCGGACCCTCCGCCTCGCCCCAAGCGCACCCGCCACGCACACGGCCGCCTCCGCCGCTAAGGCCTAGCAGGCCTGGCCCGGAGTCCCTAAGATGGCAGCTGTGGCAGCACCGGCCGCCCTTCCCACAATGCCCCGCGCCGAGCGTGCCGGCACGAGGCCCGCCCCCTGACGACGTTGCCTAGGCGGGCCGGCGAATCGAGTGCGCTCGGCTCTTTCCGCCACTGCTCGGAAACTAAAGGGAAGAATCCTGGCCAGCTTTCAGGTCTTTCACTACTGCCTCAACAAGACCCACAAAAA
>BDUI01000481.1:199622-215946 GCA_002335545.1 Apodemus speciosus | reverse complement strand
GCTGCTCTGAAATTTCCCCTCCTGCCTTAGGAATGCTGGGATTACAGATATGAGCATGGCCTCTGGCTGTTGATATGGGGTTTTGGGAATTGAGTTTAGGATCATCAGGCTCGTGAAGCAAGCACTTTTACATACTGAGCCATCTTGCTGGCTCTAAATTCTCCCCCCCCCACGCCCCCCCTCTAAATTCTTAAAGTGATATGAGTGTGCATGTTTCATGTCTCTATATATGTGCATGTGTRTGCCTGGTGTCTTCCCAGGTCAGAGGAGGGCTTTGGACCCTTTGGGACTAGAGTTACAGATGGTTGTGAGCCATATGGTTGTTGAGAATTGAGCCTGGGTTCTCTGCAAGAGCAACAAATGATCTTATCCACTGAGCAGACTCTCCAGTCTTGGATTCAATTGAAGATCAGGTTGTCTCTTCTCGAGTGAGCTCTGGTCCATAGTCATTTGTGGCATAAGCACTTCCTGGTATTTCCCCAGCGTTGCCCTGCCTTATCGTCTGTCCCTTCAGCATCTGCAGTCTCTCCTTTTGTGGCTGATATTTTAAGGGCTGTGGGCTCTGTAGTGACACCTGCTCTTTCACTCCTGAGAGGAGGAGYGGGCTGTCCCCTTATCCCTGTCAGTCCAGTGAAAGGTGGGCCGGYGTCACCGATCTTCCCGGACAGCCTCAGGCTGAGTTACTCCTCTCGTTTGATTTCTGTTCTTATTACTTTGTTTTACCTCATAGGTTTTACTTTTGTTCTTTTTACAGTTTCTGGGGGTAAAAACTTAGGTTTGTTTTAGGCTTCCCTTTGGTGTTAATATTTAAGGTCTTTCTTAACTCTGAGATGGAGTCTCACTGCATCTTGCCAAGCCTCTTGTCATTATGAATACTTGTGCGCATGTGTAATATGTGTGCATGTGCATATATGTGTGCATATACATAGAGAGGGCCGAGATCAAATTTGTGTTGTTCCTTAGGAGCTATATCAACTTGTTTTTTTAGTCAGGCTTTCTCACTGGGCTTTGGGACTCAATTAGGAGGGCTGTTTGGCCAATTAGTCCCAGGGATCCCCGGCYCCACCTCCCTCATGCCAAGTTTACAAGGACAAGCRGTCATATCTAGATCTTCCCATGGGCTCTGGGGACACAGTCATCTTCTCATGTTTGCAAAGCAAGCACTTTACAGACTGAACTACCTCTCCAGCTCCAGTTCAGAATACGTTTTTAGTTCAGGGGAATGTCTTTGACCCACAAGTTAAATAACTTGTGGGTTATTTATTAGCATGCTTAATTTCTGAGACTATTTGCAGGCTTCTGAGGTATAGGTTTGTAACATTTGATTTAATTCCACCCTGGTGAATGTTGTCTGGATAATCTTAGCATGTGGTGGTTTTACCATGAAGACTTGTGCCATAGAACAAGTCTTATATATCTCTTGTTGAAGACTGTGTCATCTGCAGCTGGAGAACTGTGCCCAAGAGTTTGCAGCCCAGGTCAAGACCGTAGAGTTCTGTTTAGCTCATTTGTAAATTCACTGCTTTGGTTGTTTTAGGAATTAGTCATCAGCTCTCTGGCTCTGTAGCTGCCCCTCAGCACTGGTCATGATACATGATACATGGCCATGATTCTCCCTGAGCAACTGTCCTTTCTGACGTCGCCCTCCAGTCTGTTTAGCTGGTACACTGCTGTTCACAAGCCTTCCCTCCCACATCCAGTCTCTTTCATCCTGTCTTAAAGGTGCATTTCTTGTAGGCGCTCCATAGTTGCTTTAAATGTTTAAATTGATCCTGCCATTCTCTCCCTTTTAGCTAGACTTGGACTTGTTTCAGGGCCAACTAGAGACCTGGAGAGTTCAGTTCTCTCGGAATCTCTCTTCTGGGATCTTCTTTCTGAGTAGCAGCCAGTGCTTGCCTTACACTGTATCTGTGTTACCCACATTGGTAAGGGGCTTGCCCGGGGAAGCCCTAGCTCCCCGCACGACGCTGTCTGCTCCCCCATGGGAACGTGGCCATTTCCTCCCTTTTAGTCGAGCGTCTCTGGGTGGGCTACCTTGTCCATGAGCCCCAGTTCTGGTTTTAGTGTGTGTGGTGGTTATCCGTGTACCTACCTAACGGCCTCTCTTCCTCCTCCACTCGAGCCCCTACAGAGCATTTGTCTGGAGTTTAAACATGGGGCTGTGCCTGGTGGGAGCTATTGCATGGGCATCACACTGGTCACACTTTCCTAACACCAGGATCCACGACGTTCCCACAGCATGGCACGCGAACAGGAACTGGTTGGTTGGTTGGTTGGTTTTAAGCTTTATGGGTCATGTGACACACACACCCCCCCCTCCATTTTAAACTGTTCTTAGTTTGTGGCTAGCTTTGGCTTGCAGGCATCTTACCAACTTCATCCATCTATTGAATCAGGAAGTCATTTTAGAGTACAGGTGAGTGACAGGAGGCTTAATAGTGATGAAATTTACAAAACTAAGAAACTGACCACCAGAAACGGTAAACTGAGCTGTAATTCCTTAATTTTAAAAAGTTGGCTATGAGCCGGGTGTGGTGGCGCACGCCTGTAATCACAGCACTTGGGAGGCAGAGGCAGGCGGATTTCTGAGTTCGAGGCCAGCCTGGTCTACAGAGTGAGTTCCAGGACAGTCGGAACTACACAGAGAAACCCTGTCTTGAAAAACCAAAAAAAAAAAAAAAAAAAAAAAAAAAAAAGTTGCTTAAAAAGTTGGCTCTGTTTACTTATAGGGAGGACACATGCTCCAGTGCACAAGTGGAGGTCGGAGGGCAGCGGTCAGGGTCTGGTTTCTTCCTTCTACTGTGTGCTTCTCAGGGACTGAATGCAGTTGTTAGGTTTAGTCAGTCTTGTGTCGGCTTAGAAATTTTTTTTTAAAGGTTTATTTATTTATTATATATAAGTACACTGTAGCTGTCTTCAGACACACCAGAAGAGGGCATCAGATCTCATTACAGATGATTGTGAGCCACCATGTGGTTGCTGGGAATTGAACTCAGGACTTCTGGAAGAGCAGTCAGTGCTCTTAACCACTGAGCCATCAATCCAGCCACAGGCTTAGAATTCTTAAACATTTCTGAAAATATCTTTTTTCCCTTCCTGGGAGCCCTTGGCTCCACTGAGAAGAAGTTAGAGAAAGTGCAGGGCACAAAATACAGTAGCAGGTGCTTAATCTGTGCTCACTGGTGGCTGGAGGGACAGGATTAGAGGTAGGGAAGGACTGTGTGTAATGAAAAGGCCATTATTTCTAAAGTATAAGAAGCACTGTAGTTAATCAGGAAATAAATTTACATTTTTTTGAGATATGGTCACAGCTTGTACAGGTGAGGCTGGAAACCTCTAGGTCTCCCAGGCCTTGAACTTAAGAGCAATACGTTTTGTCTCAGCCTCCTGAGTGTTGGAATTGCAGGTGTGAGTCACCCCTGAGTAGCAAGCACTTTAGATGGTGACGTGGACACTATAAAGATTAAGTGGGACTCAGTCCTTGACCCAGCCATGCTCGCCGGGATCCGCCCAAAGAGAGACCCAAGCGCCCATCCTGGCCTCTGCTGGGGAGGCCGGAAGACACCCAAGTGCACACCAAGGGGGCCTCTATGATGCATGCATGTGAGATGGAGAGATGGGAACGATGAAGGACTCAGTGGAGAGAAGGAGAAGAAAGGAAAGCTGTGGAGAGAGAGAGAACCCTAACCCTAACCCTAACCCTGTGAGGAGGAACAGGCCGACTGAAGCCATGGTGAGGTCCTGGCTCAGGCTGCTGCCAAGGGCCATCCTGGGTCTGCAGCCCAAGTTACTACCAAGGGCCAACTGCATGTCCGAAGGCCATGTGCCGGGGCGGGGGGGGGGGAGTGGGAACCCATGCTGAGCTGAGTGGCCTGCGCTGCCACCTGAGGCCGTGGGGACATTCCGGCCCACAATGCTGGGTGGGGTGGCCCATATCTGGATCTGTGGTCCTGTCACAGTCAGGGTATGTTCTGATATCCCAGGCCCATGTTACCACCAAAGGCCATGCAGATGCCCCTGGTCTGAACTGCTGCCTGAGGCACTGGGCTGAGCTGGCCACTGCACTCGGGAGAATTGGCTCTGCCCTCATCTGGGCACCGTAATTCCCCTTGATGGTGGGGGCGTGGTGGAGAGGGTGGGGAGTTCAGGTGATCCCGCCTTAGGTATGGATATGGGAGAGCTGGTCTGGCCACCCTCCTCAACTGTCATGGGGTGGGGGGTTAGGGTAAGAGAGAGATGTGTGCCCCCACCCCTCACTGGCTGCTGCACTTGGGAGAGGTAGCCCTGCACCTTGCCTGGGCATCACAGTAGAGCTGACCCTAGTGGTGAAGGTGCTGGTGAGCTGGTCCCCAGGGCAAGAGAGCAGGAGAGCTGACCCTCCCTCTTGGCAACTGCAGCACTGAGTGTGCTTGCTGGGGCAATGCTGGAGAGTTCACCTTGGTGGGGGAGGGGCATGAGTGGGCAGGCTGACCAACTTGGCTACCACCCAGGCCCGGATCCAGGGCTCTGATTGGGCCCACCGTAATATCTAGGTGGAGCTTGTGAAGGGGCCTGTCCTGTAGACCCAAAGCTGTAGCATCTCCATGGCACAGGGCAACAACTGGACATCCAGAGTCCAGGTGAGGATCCAGCATTAATGGTGTAGCATTACACCCAGAGGCTCTGAAAGAGACTCGTGGCAGTGAACTTTTGCACGTAAAGAAGTGTGGACAAAAGGGCGTGCTGTGTGACACACTGACACACTAACGCTTCCACGAGGGCTTTTCCGTTTTTGATCTTATCTTACATGCGTTTGTGGAAGAAGGTGAATATGCGGGGACAGGGAGATGAGCAGGACTGGGGCGCACGGCGTGAAAGTCAAAGAACTGAAAATTAGAAAAATAGATCAGGTTGCTATTCACCTGTGGTTGATTCACAGTTGTGTACCAGGAAAACAGCACAGTCTGGAAGTAAAGAGGGCTTACTAGAGTGTACAGGGGTGAAGTCCTGTGAACAGTCACTGAAGTCTCTTTACCCCAACCTCTGGTACCTGTGCGAGAGAGACAAGCAGTTACTGCGGCTCAGTGACAAGACCTGGGTAGAGACGCGGGTGGTTCAGACACTGATGGTACTAAGGTGCAAACGCCGAGACACAGGTAAGGCCGCGTCCCAGCAGGACTGAAGCCTTCTGGGGCACACGGAGCTGTGGAGACTGCAGCGTAAAACCTTCAGGATTTAGGTCGTGATCTGGCTGGAGCACACAGCACAAGCCATCGTGGGCTCAGCTCTGTAACGGCTGTCCAGAACCACCCGTGGCTTCGTCCAGAGCCAGAGTTGGTTATTTCACCCTTGGCCAAGGTTCAAAATAACACATCGGCGTATCAGCCCACTGTGGAGAGCCTGAAAACATGTCCTACCTGCCTTTAAGTGTCTGAAAGCACAAGCCAGCAGCAGCCTGTCTGCTGCCTGGTGTCTGGGGGGTGAGGGTAGGGTGGGGGAATCGTCCATTTCATTACCAGTTTGCTGAGTTCTTCAGCGCACCAGCACAGCGAGGGTTCCTGTCGGTCATTCACTGTTATCTGGAAAAGTCAGCTCCTGCCTTTTCAGGATAACTGAGGCTATGGGCCGGAAGCTGTGGAGATGAGGGGTTGTGTGCCCTTGCCTGAGAGGAATGGACCAGGAGTTCTGTCTCCTTGGCCTGAGTCTTACACGGGATGTAGGGGGCAGGAGCCACAAACTGGCTATTTTGGGGACATTCACTCACTCTGTATTTCAGGTCCCAAATCCAGCTGTGAGGAAAGAATACCCGTGTGGGAGGGAGCTCTAGCTAAGCCCCAGAACTGCAAGGGAAGAAATGTCTGCTGTTATGAAGCTRCTAGCTGTCAGACAGACATGGTGGTGAGGTCAGTGTGACATGTCAGGACCCTTTCTCAAAACAGGCAGACAATGAGCCACAGAGGACTATGCAAAAGTAACAGACTTTTTTGCTCCAACAAGTCCACGAACTTGGGTCCATGTGTTCCTGACCTTGTCTGACGAATGTCACCCAGTTCTTGGTGAAGTCACAGGTTCAACTCCCTTCCTTCCAGTAAGAAGCTGCCCACTGAGTACCTGGAATGTCTCCTTCAGATGAGGCACTCCTGGGGCTTTAAGCCTCAGCCAGTCTACGTTAACCCTAGGAAAACCCCTTCCCGCTCTTCAGGGTTTATATAGTCCTTGTTCACCCCAAATAAACTGACCACTGCCTGAAAGGGCTGTAACACCGACATCCTTGGAGCACCGCCCCAGGGTGCTGCCGCCTGGTGTCCAGCAGCCTGGGCACCCTGGGGGAGGAAGCAGAACTCAGAACCACAAGTGGGCGCCCTCTAAGACTACAGAAAACAGAACTGACAAAAGGGGGCTCCTCAGTCTCCCTTTAGTCGCCCCTACCTCTAGGCTCGAGTGGGGGTTCTTTCTGTACAAAGTACCTTTCCATAGAATTGAAATGTAGCTGAATTTACTATTTCTGTTGCTTTTGAGACAGAGTTTCTCTGTGTAGGCCTGACTGTCCTGGAACTTACTCTGTAGACCAGGCTGGCCTCCAACTCAGATATCTGCCTGCCTCTGCCTCTAAGTGCTAGGATTAAAGACATGTTGTTTCTGCTTCTTGAGATAGGGTCTTATGAGCCCAGGGAGGCCATGAGCTTGCTGTGTCAGAGGATGACCCTCCAGCCCTGGGTGCATCCGCATTTCTACAGACAGGGCCGGGTAGTGATTAGGGCACAGGGGAGACACATGTGCGGTGGTGTTTTCACTGCTGGGTGTAGCCGCAGACTTTCCCCCAGATACTCAATCATTCAATAGAACTGGGCACTTCTATAAAAATAATGTTTATTTTTAGCAAAATGGGCCACAGAACAGAGTGAGATAGGCTCACTTTCTAATTTTATCAGGTGCAGCGCTGTAGGCAGGTAAATCCGAGAATGATCCCCGTGAGCCCCGAAAACACAGGCCAGGCATTTTTTCACTTCCCTTAGGAAAGGACGTCTGTCATGCTGTCACCCATAGCTGCTCAGGAGCCCAGAACTGAGAAGAACAGGGCTCTAAAAGTTCTTGGGGTCAGMGGTACAAGGAAGCCACACTGGCAGATCCTGGCTGGAGACACCTTTCAGCTCTGAAGTCAGGACACCACCAGTCTCTGGGTGAAGGGCCTAGGAGTCCACGGATGCCCCACTCAGAACTTCTGCAGGAACCTGAGGACGAGGTCCCGCAATCGTACCCTCAGCGTCTCGTCATTGTCACAGATGATGTGAGTTGAGTCCTCTTCAATCTGGATGAGTGTCTCGGCTTCCTGCAGCAGGACGATATGGCCCTTGGCTGTGTCTTCCACCTTAATGTCGCTGAAGCCATGCTGTTCCAAGAGAAAAGAGAAGGTCAGCTCCTGAGAGCAAGGCCTGACTGGGCCTCCACGCTGGCAGATACACTCAGCACAGCTCCTTCGACATCAGCCACAGTCCAACCAAGAGGGTCATATTTATGAAAGGTCTCAGGGAAACAGCTGATTCCTCCACCCTTTCTGAGGGACTTAAGTACATCTAGACTCTCAGGGAGGAGCTGGGTTGACCCTGGCACCTGCCTACTTTTGGTCTCTGCAGTTCTGAGCCCCAGGGAAAGCACCACCCCTCACCTGGGGCCTGGCAGCATCTCTCCAGCCACCTTTACTGATAACTGTAGAATCTCCTTAAAAATGAGAACTACAGCTGAAGTAGACTGGCCTGGATGAGACCACAGCACGGAGACCAAGAGTCCGAGGCCTGCTCTGGGCTGCCGGACACCCACACAGCCTTGGAAAGGGGGTAAGAGAGGGAGCGCCAGGCCGGAGAAAGAGGTAAGGTCACTGTGGAAAAGCAAGTTATTGCGAGGAATAATAATTTAAAAAGGTGAAACTTGAAAGTCCTGGCTCCTCTCAGGAGCCCATAAAGCCTCAAGGGAGATGGGGTCCTTTACTTGTCTACAGGACTGTGGGAAAATCAAAAGATAAAGAAAACCAAGCCTGAAACGGGAAGCTTTGTTTTTGAAATTAAAAGAAGTCAGCAGCTGGGACAGTGACCACACTGGTTATATAGCTTAGCTGGAGAATGTCCACCCCCACCGTCACCAGCTGGAGTTTTCTCAAAGCATGCCCCAAGCCATCTTCAACCCATCCTTCTCTTCCTAGTGAGGGTGATAGTGTGGAAACAGAAACTGTCACAATACCGTGACAAAGACAAACTTATAAAGATCTTTAAGGTAGTGCTCCCTGCACCCTCCCTGCACCACTGCAGTCAGGACATTTCCCTTTAGGCGCTGGAGAGCTAGCTGCAGGGTCAGAGCACTGCCTGCCCTTCCAAAGGGCCATGGGGTGATTCCTAGCACCCACATGGCAGCTCTACCTGTCTGTAACTCATTTCCAGGGATCTGACCTCCTCTTCTGCCTCCACAGGCACTGGGCATATATAGGATACACAGATAAATAAGCAGGCAGAGCCCCCTACACACACACACACAAAAAATCTCCCCTTTGAAGGAAGCAGCCATTGGGGTCCACGGGCTAGGCAGCCACTGAGATAGCACAACGTCTTCCTACCTGCCTGTCTCTTCAACCCACTTCTGACTGAATCACTGACCTACCTAGTCATGCATGCTAGCCTTCCCAGACAGTGGTGCTCTTCCAGTGTCAGCCTGGCTCCAGAGAGGACAGGCAGCCTGTCCTGTGCCATACCTGCTGCTCCCTGGCTCTAGACTGAAGGGCAGGGCTGGTGGCGCACAGAGACTGTCCTTTGGCCTAGTGCGTTTTGAGCCTGTCCTTGCTCCATACCATCCACCCGAGCACAGCCTTGTGGGCAGGGCCGGCCCTAGCTCACCTTTTCCAGGGTCTGCACGAACTGCTCTACTGGGATGGAGCCGCTCAGCAGAGGCTTCAGCACTTTGCAGTCAGGAACGTCCTCGCTCACCCGCTTCCTCTTCTTACTACTGGTGGGCTGGGTGGGCTTGGGAGGGGGCTAGGGCAGAAGGAGAGCGTGCCTTTCAGTGAGCCCTCTTCACTGACTCAGTGGCCAGGACCTGCTGGCCTGGCGTGAAAACCAGGCTCAGCAGCTGGGCTCCAGCTGAGTTAATGCGACCATATGCTTGGCATCATATCTCCTTTCAGCAAGAACCAGGCCTGCATTGCCAGGGATTCCACTACTTGCTGATGAAATCCCTTCTAATAGTCACTGGCAGTCAGAGCCACGCATGCTGACTCAGAATAGACTGCAGTGTCTGGCAGGGAAACCGTGGCCATGCCACCAGGCAGTGGTAGAAAAGCATTAGGAGGTCGGAGGACTCCTGGACCCCAGGGCTCTGTGAGGATCAGCCCAGACAATGCACGGCAGCACGCGGAGTGCCTAGTGCTTGGAGTGCTAGACAGGGGTGCACCAGCAGCAAGGCAGCTGTGGAGGGATGCTTCTGAGGTGAGCGTTGCCCACCCATGTGCCAGGCTTCCCGCCTTCCTGGCTCTGTGCTGTGCTTGTGTTCTAGGCATCAGAAGGGATGGGCGCTGTCCGCCGCTTTCAGGTCTCCCTGCACTGCTCAGGAATGGGGGTCGACAAGGAACGTGCCCATGACAAGCTGGGGTAATGCTGCTACTTCAAGAGCTGGGCAACAGGAAACTACTCGGGACAGCTTATGTGGTTTCTTTGAGGCATGTGGCCAGAGGAAGAGGTGGCGAAGAATCTGCTCGAAGTGCTTTCCTTGTTTCAAGTACACACAAGTCTCACTCAACCTAAGCGTCAGTGTCTGACTGACACGAACTGGGGGCTGGCTGGGCGGGCAGGGCTTTCCAAGGGGAGAGGTCCCTGGGGTCTACACCCAGCCTCCCGCATGCCCCGGGTACCTGAAGCACATGCTTGTTATCCTTAGTATGCAGCACAGCCGAGACGGTCGCCAAGGAGATGCCAGGCTTGATCTCCATGGGCACCAGGGAGTCTGCCAGCTGAAAGTAAAATGCAGGGCTTCACACAGGCTCCCTCTGAGGGGAGGGAGGAATCCCAGGGCCGAGAGGGGCCCGGGGCTTAGTGGAACACAGCACTGAGCTCTCAGCATTCTGTGCCCTGCTGGCAAAGGCCTCCAAGGAGGGCCATTATATTGTTCTTGGGTCTTACACTGTTGTAGTCTAAAATGACCAGATAACTCAGTGCGGGAATCAGGTATACACTCCGCAAGTCTCCTGCCCACCACAGCGATGCAWGGAGAAAAGAGAAGGAAGGCGGTAGGCCGCCGGCTAGGACAGTGACGGAGGCGGTAGACCGCCGGCTAGGACAGTGAAGGGGGCGGTAGACCGCCAGCTAGGACAGCAAAGAAAAGGGGGCGGTAGGCCGCCGGCTAGGCCAGTGAAGGGGGTGGTAGGCCGCCGGCTAGGACAGTGAAGGGGACGGTAGGCCGCCGGCTAGGACAGTGAAGGGGACGGTAGGCCGCCGGCTAGGACAGCGAAGGGGGCGGTAGGCCGCCGGCTAGGACAGGGCCCTGGCATCATCCAAGTGCTTGGTGTGGTAGCTCCTGGTACCGCAGCAGGGACCATCAGGGCAGCTGCAAGTCGGTGTGTGCTGGACATCGCAACTATGAAAGCGGCAACATCTGCTGGGTGCATGCTCCTGAGTGCTTCCGCTTCACGGCATCGCTCATGGGCTCCACACAGTCTCCGAAGTCCTCTCAGAACCTATCAGATTCTTCAGCACACACCAGGTATAGATCCCTTTCACTCTTTCTTGCGCTAACCCTATACCTTCTCTAGGTGGCCACTGCAAATGGACTACATGTTTGTGTGTTTTTGATCCCCATCAATCTGGTGTCTGTCAATGGCAGGACAAGTGTCTCCTACTGTGACCTGAGCTGGATGGTGCCTTTTCCTGTGCAGCCGCAGTGCACACACGGCAGTGAGCTCAGAGCTCTGGGGCCCTGGAGCTCAGGACTGGCTATGTGCCGTCCTCAGATGTAGAGCTTTCTACCAAGCCAGGCTGCCTTCATTTAAAACACACTTACAGTGTGCAAGATGCCATCCCATAAGCTTTGCTATCCAATGCCAGTTGGGCAGAAGCAGCTTATAGCATTTAAACATCAATGAAACAAGATGTGAGGGCGACTCCATGGAGGGGGGTGAGGAGTTCTATACTGCGGCAGTGACTCAGCACCTGACTGTGCCAGGTCACATCTGTCACTCGGCCCTGTTCACAAACAGTGACTGTTCACTGCGCATTCAGGCTGGTGTAGCGGGCCTGGGGACAGCGTCCTGGGGACTAAGCTGGGGAGAGGTTCCCTGGGCAGCTCTAAGATACTTTGAGGACTCGAGGGGGGGCTTTTCAGAGAGGACGAGTGACCAGCGACACCTCTGGCTCCATGAGAGCCAGTCTAGAGCCCTGCACCATGCAGCTGAGGTCAACACTCCCCCACGCCTCTAAGGTGGAGCTGGGACACCACCACATCACCATCTCTGAGAACAGGCCTAAGGACTGACAGCTCTGTAAATCCTCCTTCCTGGAAGACTAAAGAGGCCCCAGTGTGGAACTCCTCTAACAGTAGTGGATTTTAACCCTTTCATCTCCCATACGCACTTTCCAGGGCTGTGGTCAAGTGACACTGATTCTGTCCTACGCCGTCTCTTACACGTCAGCCCTGGCCCCCACACGCAGCAGCACCTGGAGAAAGCCCCTCAGAAGCTGAAAGGATGGTGGTGGGCAGAGGGGGGAGCAGAGCATCCGTAAGAGAAACCTGAGGGCCCCAAGCAGCAGCCCCTCATTGCTCTACAGTCACCCCTTCTTTCTCGCTCTCTTCCCTCACGGAGTCACCTATGCACAGCACTACTTGACTGTGGCTTCACGCGTACAATGTGCCTCTTACATTTCCTTGGGAGAGAATTCAAGCTAGCACTTAGAATGTAAGCCATTCGGACTTTTAGACGGAACCTTTACACGACATGGATACAACCAAGTTTACATTTCTCGTTCTTCATACATAATTCCAGGAAGGATGAGAAACCCTCAGAGGGCACTAGCATCCCTCATGGTGGAGACTCAGGATGTCACCTGCACGGCCACACCCGTGAAGGCTAGTATAAGGGGCATAACGTAACTTGCCTGAGGGTCTGTGTTCTTTCCTCCCTCCATCTCTGAGAGACTGACTGTGCCCCTGAGGGCACTCTGGTGGAACCAGGCTTTAAGGGTGAAAGGGCAGCAGCTCACCTCTGGCATGATTTCAATTTTCTCATAGCGTCGTTTGAAGGGCAGGGCGAGGACCTCAGCCCGCCGATAGGACATGGCTGGTGGCTGGCAGTCGATCATGAGGTCCATCCTGTGGGACTGGGCTGGGGGTGGCTGGGTGTACTGCTCAGGACAGACCACGTGCAGGGGCTGAGGAGCAATGGGACAAGGAGGTCACAGAAAAGGGCAGGCAYAGGGTTGGGTGCAGAGCTGCAGCCCCAGGCTTCTTCCTGACCCCTGTTGTAGCATCCTGGAGGTTCAGGCCCACAATCAGGCTGCTAGAGCACATTCTCTCCACACTGGCTAACCCACGAGGAGACGAGTTCGCTCGAGGGACCTAGGTGGTTGAGGGAAGGGCCTGCTACCTCTCTGTACTTGTTTCCATTTTTTACTGCATCTAAGTACCTTTTGTGGTGACATCCACTGTGTCTGCTCCCTAAGCCAAGCAGCTCCTTGGGTGCAGTCTTCCTATGATACCTGCCCTCTGAGCTATTACAAGCCCTTGACTAACTAGCAAGAATTTCAGCTTTGTTTAGCCCAGTAAACAAAGCTTTGTTTACCCAGCTTTGTTTACCCAGGTTTGGTGTATCTTTGGCTATTCTCAGAGCAGTGGAAACTGGCAGGTCATACACCTTCCTGAGTGTGACAGTGAATCGGAGATGAAACTATTTGTGCAAATACCACCTAGCTGAGCACTAATGCTGGAAACCCACAGGGCAGTGAACTGCCCCTRCCCCGAGAGTTTGGATTAAACCACAAATCCCTTGAATGAAGGTTTCCAGTGGCTAGGCCTGGCGGGATCTAATAAGCTTGTTCTTTCAGGGCTTTGTGGTTTTCCTGACCTGGCTAGCGTCTGACAGCTCTGTCTCCTGCCTCAGCCTGAGCAKCCCCCAGAGTGTCACTCATTGGAAGTGGGCACCAGATAGCTTCTGATATCAACATAAGCATGTGACAGAGGGCACACTGACCATCCGAAGTGACAAGCTGGAGCTCCAGCAGCAATCTTCCTCGCCTCTCTGCGGATTCGTTAGCTTCCTGTTTCTTGTCACCCTGCCCTACCCTTTTATATATGGACACTATCATGATGGCAGTCTATGAGGAGGATGAAGGAGCTCAAGTTAGGAGTGGGGGAAGCAAGCAGACCTGCAAATGCCCGGGCGAAGGAGAGGGTCCCTCGGCAGACACTCAAGCTCTGGAGGTCCTGGGCAGGGCACCAGATCCTTCCTCTCACAGGGTCTCAGCCGTCTTCCTTGCCAGCTCGAATTGTCCCCACCCTCAGTTTCCATCCCAGTGCCTTGGCTCATTTCCTGCACCCCGTGCAGAAACCCCCACTTTACTTGAATTACTTTTCCTTTTCTTGCAGAAAATGCAAACCAGAACAACCATGAGCCTACCATCTAACTCTACTCAGATTTAGGCATAGTGAGTGACTTGGAGGGGAAGGGCATCTACATGCTTTTCTGTGGCCACACTGGTCCTCATTAAAGGACCCACTTATGCCTTCTTTCTCTCCCTTTCCATTTCTTCAGAGGGGGAACTTTTTCAGTGAATAAACATCATTTCCTGAAGCTTGAAGGGCAACAGGCAGCATCCTACAGAACTGAAGACAGGCTTCTGTGGAGACAGGCATCTTCAGAGCATGGCTGTGTAGACCTGGTCTACAAAGAGCCACATTCAGACCCTGGCCCACAGAGGAAACAGCCAGTGTAGACCCAGAGCAGTGCTTTGTTTACCTGCACCTCTTTAAGCAGCTTTGACACCTGGATGAAATTCAGTCGTGTGTCAATTGGGCAGTAGATGCACTTCATGGCCAGGGGCTGGTAAGGAGCCAAGGCCTCCAGGTAGGAGAAATCGGGTTCTAGAAAAGTGTAAACAGGGAACTTTAATATTCAGGAAGAGGCAACATTGAGCCAGCTGCAGCTGATGTGGTCAGGGCCAGGCAGACAGTCCTTGTCAGGAAAGGATGTTCAAGGAAAAAGTCGGGCCATGGGAAGAAGGGGTCCCACGAGGGGGCTGAGGCTGCTGGAGGCACGGGTGGAGACTCAGAGCTTACGGAACAGAGAAATACGGGAGAGACAAGGAAATGGACTTCTCTCTAAACAAACCGTCAGCTCAAAATGGAGAGGAAAAGGAACCGTGTGTGGCTGTGCACTTGAGGCTGAGGCAGGGAACTGCTGGCTTAAGGCCACTCTGGGCTACATAGTGAAGACTCTGTCCCAAAAAGAAAAGAAAAGTAAAGGCACAGAAAGCTGCCCTTTGGCAAGCATCACAGTGACGATTTATTCAGATTGCAATCATCAATCAGTGCCAAAATACTAGACAGAAAGTGGGGAAGAATGGGAAATACAGTCTCTTGTGCCCCTGCAAGAGCTGAACAGTAGGGCTGGAAAGATGGTGTAGCGGTTAGGACCTCTTCCAGAGGTCTGGAKTTCAATTCCCAATAACTATACAGTGGCTTGCAGCCATCTACAATGGGATCTGACGCCCTCTTCTGGCATGCAGGTGTACACATGTAGCACTCACACACACAAGACAAACAGTAAGTTTACAGTGGCAGGACCTGGCACAGCTGCAGGAATATCACATCAGCTGCTCAAAATTAACATCTAGTCCCTGTCAACAGGCTTTGGCTGAGGCTGTCACGCTCCCACCAGGAGCCCAGGCCTCCAGAGGAGCAATCTGTCACGTTGCCCAGGTTTTCTCTCACCAGGGACCAGTGCTTGCTTAGCAGGGGTTATTCATACCAAATGAGCAGCCCACAGAGCCCAGAGAGATAAATGTGCTCAYTCCAGGATACCCAAGGGACAGGGACAGGCTAAGACCCCAAGTCCCTCCTCTCAGCTTTTCAATTGCTGAGGCAATGAACCTTAAAGAATTAAAGTCTCCCCACGAACCTCACATTGGGGTAAAAAAAAGACCGAAATGCTAAAAGCAGCCAGAGGAGGACCTCGCCCCCGCCTAGGAAGAGATTTCAGTCCAGCGACTTACAGGGCCACTTTGCAGACAGAGGCTGAAGGGTCAGTGATGGGCAGAACCTCATCCTGACCAGGACTGCTAATTAGGTATACCGTAAGACCTCTATATAAACCTCCAAAGATGGAGCCTTTACCTGTTCTTAATATGGCCACACCGACTGAATCTTCCTCTGCTTCTCACTGTCTTGTCCCTTTACTCGGCATCTTAGGGTGGGTGGCTGAGCTCAGCTTATAGGGCTGCCAGAGCCATGCTTTCATTCTAAAGCCTCTGGTAACTGGGCGCCAGAAGGAATACTCTATAGCAGTCAACACAAGCAGCAAAGGCAGACAAGCTTCCCCTCACTTGAGCAGGGATTAGGAACCACACCTGTGAAATGTCAGCATGTTCCAGTACTATCATGGGCCAACTCACAGCCTCTGGCTTCTTAGCTGGCCTCTCGCTGTGCCCATGGGGCTCTGTAACTACTGTCATGTCAGCCAGAGCTCTCCAGAGAGCAGGCCAAATTTTGGGCTTTGTGAATTAATGTACTAGGACYATTCCCTGAGGGTCAGGGCTCCTGGTGCAGCTGAGCCACTGTCTTCCTGCTGGATGCACACTTCACAGAGCACCAAGGTGAGACGGGGCTATTCAGTGACCATAACAAAAACATGAAAACCTCTCCAGAAATCCAGCTCAAACACAAAAGTTAACACTGTTCCAAGCCTAGCGCGAGTAATTATCCTAGCCTGGGTATCTTCTCACTGCTTCTACACAGGACTCTGAGATGACTGCTTGTGGAATTCTTGTGATGGCACCCAAAGGAGAATGAGCCCCACATTTGTGAATCTGTCACCCCATCCCTGCYGAGAAGAAGGTGACGACAAGGATGGTGTGATAGCTATTCTTGRATGTCAACTTGATTATTTCTAGAACAAATTACAGGCCAGAAATAGAAGGCACCTGTGAGAGATTATTTTTGCTTGGTTTGAGTGGTGAATGCATTTCTACTTCAGAYCTTTGAAGTGGGAAGACACACCTTTAATCTGGGCCACACCTTCTGCTGGCAACATGAGGACAAGAAAGAAACCTTTGCTCTGCCTGCCTGCCTTCTTCACCTTGCTAGCACAGCATCCCTCCAC